>JARKHS020012337.1:0-33031 GCA_030143305.2 Amblyomma americanum
CAGATACCTTTCTGGCTCTCCCATTCCTGTCGTCACACAGTGCAAAGTTCTTGGCTTCCCTTTGCATGCGGCTAAGAATGTGCAAGCCCTCCACCGCGCTGTCACCACCTGCCACTCTGTAACTCACCTCCTGCGGCGCGTGGTCACTCGACGCTCAGGTCTCCACGAGGCTCACGCGTGCCGCGTTGCCCACGCGCTGGCCCTCAACAAAGTCTTGTACTTTGCACCCTACGCTTCCTTCAATCAGACTCAACTTAACGCTCTCGAGACTGCCCTTGTGGGCCTCTACAAGGCAGCCCTCAACCTGCCGATCACTACCTCTACCACTAAGCTCTTTGCCACAGGCCTCTTCCATCCTCTTCGTTCTCTTATCAGTCTCCATCGTGACTCACAACTTGCCCGGCTTTCCCTTACCCGTCAGGGTCAGTGGTTATTGACTCAAGCGGGTATCTCGCCCATTCCAATCTCCCCGTTTACCTCTCCTATTCCCACCCCCGCTCCCAATCTTCGTATCCTTCCCCTCCCGGCCAACATGTCCCCCGTCTTGCACGCCGGACGTCGTCATGCGGCCGCACAGCACCATTCCCCTCTCTTTGATACCCAGGGTGTAGCTTACACGGATGCCTCCTTCGTGGCTCCTCGAGGTTCCTGCGGCTACGCCCTGTACCATCCACACCTCCCTTCTCCTGAAACCCACACCAGCGGGCCGTATCTACACCCTCCAGACGCATTGTCCCTCGAGGTCCTCGCCATTGCGCATGCCCTCCAGTCATTTGCCCTCCTTCCCTCTCTCCAAGAGTACACAGTCTATTCAGACTCACAAGCCGCGATACACCACATACAGAAACGCACCCTGACCCCTTCTCTCCAATAGGAGGTCGAGCGAGCGGTCTCCGCACTGCAGCCTTCCATCGTTTTCCTCCGCTGGGTCCCTGGGCATTCAGGGATTGACGGCAATGAGCTGGCCCATCAGCTCGCCCGCGACACACTTTTCCGGGCACCGTTGATCCCCTGGCCCAAGCCCTCGGAGGACGGTGGGAGGCTCACCCTTCGCCGCACCATAAAAGAGGTCTACCTTGAGCTCCGCCTCGACAAACGCCTTTACCCTCCTCCTCATCCATCACTCACGGTGCCGGAGTCTCGCCTTCTTCGGCACATTCAGATGAATGCAGTTATCACCCCGTCCCGCCTCTTCCTCTATCGCTATCGATCGGACCCTTCCTGTCCCAACTGCCCCTGCATCTATGCGGACCTGGCCCATTGCCTCTTCTATTGCCCGGCTGCTCAGCAGTCGGGTTCCTTCCCCCCACCCTTTCTATCCATCACCACCTGGCTCGACTGGCTTGGCGCTGAAGGGGAAGAAGAACAGCGGCTTCTGGTCGCCCAGGCGGTCGACATGCTCGGCCTATAATTTATGGTCGAATAAAAGTCTTTACTACTACTACTACCTCTTTGTACCCTGTATATATTCTCTGTGCACTCGCTCATGTGTTCTAGGTTTCCATAATGGAATTCATTAATTTTGATTTTTAGAACGATTGTCACTGATATTGCAATGCCCAAGATGCCTAAAATCACTTTTGTACATCGATTGTCACTACTGATGTTTCCTTTATTAAACTGTTCTTTGGAGAAAACTATTTACGTTTTTGGTACTCGAGCGAGCGCCCTAAGCAGCTGCTAATCAGCCGCGCTGGCCGCGCCACTCGCCACCATGCACCGTGCTGCCTCAACAGACACATCGAAATGCAAAAGCGGGTAAGCAGATGTCGTAAGTACTTAGGAAATCAAGCGGGAATGCAGCGCGGGAGCAGCAAGTCACCAGTATTTACGAAGCTTGCATCGAGCTAGCGGCCGCCAGCACCACGAACGCGCGAGCAACCGCCCGCAACCAGCCGGGTAAACAAACGCCGCCATATTGGATTTTTCTGGATTGGCTTGGCTGAGCTTGTTTCAAAAAGTTTTGAGCAATTTATGCCTTTACCGCCAACTCCCAGGCACCGCCACCGTCGCATTTCAAAATCGTCCCCATTGGCTCTACGGGAATGTCACACCCTTGGCTCTAACCACTGAGCCACCGGGGCGGTTGGTCAGCTGACCCAGGGAGCCAGTTATGCGCCCTTCCTTTCCTCGAAATCACCGCCGTCTACTGCGTTGTCAACGCCAACGCCAATGAACACAATAAACGCCAATAGCTTTCGCTTGGTATCCTGGATTTGCTGAGCTAATTAGCATTCGTTTTTTTCTAAGCAATGTTATGCGCAAATTCTAGTCCTACGCAGTAGCCGACGTGCGTGCATTCCCTTTAATAATCGCTTCTGAGGAGCAGTGGGAGATCACGCTGCGCAGTATGGAACTGGGACTTGAAGCTCGGGTCGTGTAACGGGCTAACTGTGTCCTCGAACCGAAAAAGCTCCTGGACACCCGGCTATCAGCGTTAATAAACTTAGTGTCTGTCTGCTGTCGGGGGTCGTGGCGTCGATTTTTCTGACTTCTACTTATTGCTAGTAATAAGTACCGCAGCTTTCAAATGCACTCGTGTCATTTAAAATACGTTGACAATAAAAAATTGAAGAGGCATTAATCAAGAGGGCGAGCTGTAGGATTAAGGAGAATGAAGAGCACTCCATCCAACTCAGACGTCCCGCGGAGTTTACAGCCATATCATGAAGAAAAGAATGCGGAAAAAAATCGCATGTACACACTGAACACAGTATACAACGTGCCTGCAGATCCTCTAACCTGCTCGGGTTTAGTTTAATGAAGTAACAGTTACAGGCTTTAGCTTGAATTGTAAATCTATGGCATCGAACTGGCCACGGAGGAACATGGTGGTTTGCTGGGCAAGGTCCGCGATTACAGTAAGGTTAGTTTACAAGAAAAGTATAACAGTTTTCAACCCGGTGAAATTTCTTAAATTGGCTGCGAGAGTATGGCACATGCCGTAGTGACGGCTGTAAGCAGTCGTCGAAAGAAGGCGTGAGAAAGTTAACAGCTTGGCTAAATGACAATTATGTTACACTGCAGATCTCTCGCTGTCACGTGCAATGACCATCAAAGTGTCGTCATAGGCAAGGACTGATTAAATATTAACCAAGTATGCACACGTCGCTTATCATTTTATGGATAGCAAGCGCAAAACATTAGCTGAGACGTAGCGGGAACTGTACATCGCGTTGCTCATAGGTCGCTCCACACTTGTAATCGAATGATCACCAGACATATATTCTTAGGCGCAAATAATGGCACGCCCTTCCTAAAAAATGATGCCGGCACCGTCTGGAAGTCGTTGAAGCAACGAGTGCTACCTGTTTAATTTAATCAATTGAAATGAATTGGATTAAAGCGAGGTACGCCTTGCATGTGAGAGGGGCTCCGTAGGGAGGCGGTTGTTAACATACGGCTGCGCGCACCCCGCCTAGCCGAGCTCAAGTAAGTAGCTCAAGTCACAGCGCCATCTTAGCTGTGACGTCACAAGAAAAGGCGCCTTTTTGGATTTAAAAAACCAAACCTATGCGGCCATTTCGGCCCCATGACGTCGTAATCATGTGGTTCCTCTTCTATCCGCCATACTGGACAGTGACGTCACCATTGGCAGCCGAATTTGGCCGCCATTTTCGATCTAAGACCCCGACACTATCTCACCGGAGATCTTCGAATACGATGTCATATCACGTGGTTTGACTTCTGTCCGCCACATTGGATTTTGATGTCATCATTGCCACCCGAACTTAGCCGCCATATTGAAATCCTCGGACTTAATTTCACGTAGATGGCAGGCGGCAGGAGACCCCAAGAAATCGACTAACATGATGAGATATTCTGAGTGAAATGTTAAATACACTATACAGTTAGAACTGTATATAAAACACACACACACACACACACACACACACACACACACACACACACACACACACACACACACACACACACACACACACACACACACACACACACACACACACACACACACACACACACACACACACACACACACACACACACACACACACACACACACACACACACACACACACATATATATATATATATATATATATATATATATATATATATATATAACTACAGTATTACGACAATCGCGACTGTTCGTTTTAAAGGTTTTGTTGTGTTGTGCCAACAGGCGAACAACAGAAAAAAACAGATAGATGAAAACACAGATGAATACCATTGTTTAAACATCTCGTGAAAAACTATGGGGTATGGTGCTGAGATGTGATATCATTCCCGCGATAGAAGCAAATAGATCAAAACAGTGGGGAAAAAGTGATCAGGGTAAATGAAACATGGCAAGATGTGTTTATGCCGCAAGGCAAGTCAGCTTTCCAACATTTTAATACAGACCGCAAGAGACAGTCTTGAACTTGTGTATGAGAAATGATTCGCTAACTTCGCGCTCATGGTCGGTATTGAAGCCCGATTCCAGTAAAGTTGCGTGAATTTTTTCAAAAGGGTGCTTAGTATCGTTCACGTGTTTAGAGATAGGAAGGTTAGGCACTGTGTTGCAATCAGCTTTATGATTATTGAAACGATATCGAAACGGTGTTTCGGTTTGGCCAACATATTGAATCTTATATATTGAACATTCAAGCATGTAGATTACGTGTCCTTTATCACATGAATAGCTACCTCGAATTTTCACAATAAAGTCTGATGCTGTGCTGGAAGCCATTGCTGATGTCGACATGTGCGCGCAGACTTTGCAACGCGATTTTTTGCATAGATGACAGCCGATTGGCACACTTGTGCTTGTTTTGGAAGAAGTGAGAATGTCACTGAGGTTTTTGCCACGGCGGGAGACAACACGAGGTGATTGCTTAAAAATGTGCTTTAGTCGATCACTTTGCATGAGGATGACATGGTGTTTTTTTTTTCAAAATGATCGCGACGTTTCGAATCGATGCCGAATGAGTAAGCACCAGGTTGGTTTGTGATTGACTAGATGATTGGTTTTCTGCTTTGAGGAGTGCCTTGCGGTAAAGAATGCCTGCGCGTTCTACAGGATCGTTTATCAGTCGCGCTGGGTATTTGCACTTAATCAGGGCGTCTCGGAGGTTGGTACAGTTTCTTTCGAAGTCGCGCTCGTCAGAACATATGCGTTTAAAGCGGACGGCTTGTTCATATGGGATGCTAGTCCTCCTGTGTTTAAGATGGCTGCTTTCGAAGTGTAAGTATTTAGGTCTGTCGCTAGGTTTCCGGTATAAATACGTGATGAGTTTGCCATTCTTTATTGATACTGTGACATATAGAAACCTAATTGTGGTTGGCGAGTAAGAATGAGAGAAAGTAATAATCTCATGCGTGTTATAATACTAGAGATGAATGATAGAAGTTCTGCTTCACCATGCTGCCCAATGAGAAAAATGCCATCAATGAATCGCTTATAGTAGGAGGGTTTTAATGGTTGTGTAGGAAGCAACTGGTGTTCTAATGAACCCATAAATGTGTTGACATAGTTAGGACCAATTCGCGTACCCATTGATGTTCCGTTTATTTGAACATAGCGTCTGCTATCAAATTCGAAGTTGTTAAGTTCCAGTATTAATTTGAAAAGTATAGCTAGCGTGGGGCCATCAGCATTAGAACTCAAGTTTTGTTTCTCGAAAAACTGCACAACTGAGCGAATGCCATCGGAGTGAGGAATGTTGGTATAGAGGGACGCAACATCAAGGGTTACAAGCAAGGCACTCCGGGGGATGATGAGTTCGGCTATGTCGGATAGGAAATGTCCTGTGTCCCGTATGAAGGACTGAAATGTAGCAGGAATTTTATTGATGAGGGTGTCAACGTAGCTTGACAGCCTTTCAGTTACGGTTCCTACTCCGGAAATTATTGGTCGGCCAGGGTTGTTAGGTTCGCGAATTTTGGGCAGGAAGTAAAATCTGCCTGCTACAGGGCTGAGGGGAATTATTGAATTGACTGCACTATTGTCTAGCTTATTACCCAGAATGAGATTGGATAGCGGCTCTTCCAAAACAATTTTAAACTTGGCGTCGGGTCGCAGTCTAGGAGACGGTAAAATGAGCTATCTGGGAGCTGCCTTTCGGCTTCAGCGACATAATCAGTTTTGTTCATCACCACGATGCCACCACCTTTGTCGGCGGGATTTATAACTATCTCAGTTTGAGACGCAAATTTTGTTTTTTGCGGTGGCTTCTTTCCGGAAAGGTTGCGGCGAAAGTTGTTATTAGTATTGTATGCTTCGAGTACGTCAATTTGGACCGCCTTAATGTAGATGTCGAGGCCGTTTTCTCTCTGAGTTGGAGGAGTCCAGTGATTTTGCGACGGCCAAATTTAATCACGTTCGGTATCTTGTGGTCGGTCATGGAAGTACTCCTTAAGTCTCATATTACGGGCAAACTTTTCTATGTCTTTAATCAAATGAAACTCACTGAACCCACCGGACGCGGGGCAAAAATTTAGGCCATGTGACAGGGCACTCTCGTCGTCATTATTCAAGGTGAAGTTCGAAAGATTAATAACTCAGTTATGCAATTGGATGGTAATGGCAATGGTGGCTGGCATTGCGGGGACAGAAAGATTTTGTCGCGCGAAACCTTCCTGGACTTGATAGCGTTTATCTTGGCCCAGTTTTTGTCTTTTTACACATCTAGGGCATCCAGTTCTTCGGAAGACAACTTAGAATGGTTTAGCAACTGCTTTTCTGTATTTGGTAATGACTTTAGAGCTGATTGATGGTGACCCAAAACAACACGCATAAATTCCAAAGCAGCCGTTGCTGAAATGCTTTCCCACTTTGCAGTGTTGCAGCTAGCCAGTGTGGACGTTGCTGGTTTGACATAATCGCGGAGACCACGCGGAGCAGTGGAGGATGCTACGTAACTTTTTAAAGTATTGACATGAAGTTCCGAACGAATGCATTTTCCAACCACTTTTGTAATGTGTAGATATTTTTCCGAGAATATGGGGCTAGAACAGGTGTCAGAAAGGGAATTTCTTAGTAAACGAGGGGTTTCCTTACTGTGTTCGGGCGTTTCTTTCGGAGCTTGTAGTTGTCCTCAGACGGGACATGGTCGACTGGGGTTGGAACGAATGTAAACTCGGTTCATGAAGCTTTTCCTCTAGAAGTGGAGGCTGCAGAGCCACGAGTGTTGCGATCCTGAAGGTTGGGACACTGCGTAGTACAGTCCCGAGAGCCAGGATGTCGGGGATTGGAAAAACTAGCGCCGTAGTCCCGAGAAACGGAGCTTTTGGCGTGGACAACTCGAGGGTTTGAAGCGCGAGAGCCCCTAGCTGTTGTGCTGGTAGCAGGAATAGCGCCACCGGAACTTCTGGGAAGCAGGGCTGAGTCGGTTGGTGCTGAGGAAACAGCAGGATGGGCGTCTACAGGAGGAATGTCGGAAGCAGAAGCGTCGGGAGCAGGAAAGCCGGAAGCAGGCGCTTCAAGAGTGGTAATGTCCGGAGCGGGAGCGTCCAAGGCAAGAGCATCGGTAAAGGGGGCATCGAGGGCCGGAGTGTCGTGAGCAGCAGCCGTAGGATAAGCGACGTCCGGCGCAGCGTCGGCAAGAGCAGCGTCGGGAACAAGGATGTCGGCAACCGAAGCCGCAGGTGCTCTGGGGAGGAGAACACCAGGTAGTAAGTCGTCGAGAACGGTTGTGCACGGGAATGGAGTATCGCACGCTCTAGGGACTGAAGCAAGGCCACCAGTAGCGGGGTTGTCGGCGACAACGGTGTTGACAGCGCGAGCGTCAACAGCGGTCGTGCGTGAGGCTGAATCCGGGGAACTAGAGACGCCAGAGCCGAGAGTGGAAGCATTTGGTGCGCACTCCCTTCGCGAAGGATTTCCCAGATTCAATGTGTCTTTGGAGCAAAGTTGCTTAATTCGACTCGCAATCAGGGCGACGCCGCCATAGCTTGGATGGAAGCCATCGGTAGCGAGCAGGCGTGCTGGTGGAAGCCACTGAAAGCCATGGTCCACTTAATACACGAGCTTGGAACGCCAGCGGAAGGTTCGCAGAAAACTATTGAAGATAGAAGTCTCAACAGTGTTGACGCTCGCGCTGTCAACACCGTTGTCGCCGACAACCCCGCTACTGGTGGCCTTGCTTCTGTCCCTAGTGCGCGCGATACTCTATTCCCGTGCACAACCGTTCTCGACATCTTTTGGGGATGGCAAAATATTCTGCCCGCACGGGTCCCCCTGCCAGCTTCCTCTGCGGAAAGCTGGGACCAACTCGTCACGCAGCCAGACAACGGAACTCAAATTGCACTGATTTCTTGTGCCCAGGACATCGCCGCCACCTGGGGGCCACACAGGACCCACTTGCCCTAATTCCCGACACCTATGGCAACTAAGGCAGTCTCTCTCACTCTCTCTTTCTCCACTTCTTGCCATCTACATGGTTCTTCGATTTTTTTTTTGTGCCGAGATGCACACTACGGGCTTTGAAGTAATGTGACATACAAAACTTTCGCCTTGGAATAAATTCCATAAAAAAACACATGCTTATATAAGCCCTTAAAATGGCTTTCGACTCACGATATGCACTACAACTCTTCGGGGACTACTTTGCTCGTATTTTTTCACTCCTTCACGAAAAACAGCTGAGTCCTGTTGACATTGTAGGCGAATGATCTTGTACGACGCGAAGTATAGCGACGAAAACATTTTCACTCAGTCGACGGTGGGGAAAGGGTGTCCAAATATAGACTCGGTGTAGCTTGTTTGTATTCTGCGTGGCGTCGACGTCGATTGTGGTGTCAACAGTCGGTGCGCTACTCGTCTTGAATACGCAGCCGGACCCGCAGCGGTGGCCGTGCGGAGAGAAACGGGAGGAAGGGGCGTCGTCACTTTTTTGAGTCTGCCACAGAGGGTGTGACTGAGAACCGAAACGGCTGCGCCAGTGTCAACAAGTGCTTCGACGGCGACTCCTTCAAAGAAAACGGTAATAATATTGGCAGGCGCAGAAACAGGTCTTGAGTGAGCCGCTGGTGACGCAGTTCTTGCCTCCGGAACTGCGGT
Source organism: Amblyomma americanum (assembly GCA_030143305.2). NCBI lineage: Eukaryota > Metazoa > Arthropoda > Arachnida > Ixodida > Ixodidae > Amblyomma > Amblyomma americanum. Next base: position 9,008 of record JARKHS020012337.1, read on the forward strand.
GGTTAGTTTTCCGCGTGGATGGCGGGTTGGCGACGGAGCATTGGGGAACGGGAACGACGGCCAGGAGACGGCGAGCGGTGGGTGCGGGGATGGTAACTAGGAGAAGAATAATCCGGGGGCGGCAAGTGTGACGCAGGCGAGGACGATGGCGGAAAGTCGTACGTCGGCTCACGTCTATAATTGTAGGAACGGTGGTCACGACTGCGACAAAAACGAGCCACGTGACCAGCGACGCCACAGGCGTAGCAAACAGGGCAGTTGCTTTGTGTGCGCCAGGGGTTGAGTGGCTGCGGCTGTGATCGGGGGCGGGCAACAGGACGGTAAGGTGGGGTTGCAGGTCGCTGGGGTTCTAACTGCCGGGTAGGTGACCTGCAGACAGGGGCAGCAAGTGAGGGCCGCGACCGCACCACGGCATCGGCGTACGTCAGAGGAGCCGCGATCAGGGGTGGCTGAGAAGGAGGTGGCAGGACTTCAGCGACCTGCTCCTCGATAACACGCTGTAGGTTGGGAGTGAGCGATGGCGCAGGCGTAGGCGAGCAGGCAGACAAAGACAGCTGGCGTGCGACTTCCAGACGTAAAAACTGCTTGATGCTCTGGAGGAGCGACTGTTGGTTCAGAGCACCGTCTCCTGGGAGAGTCAAGTTGGAAAGTGTGGCCTCCTGAAAGCCTGCACGCTGGGTAGAAAGGCGCTGTTTTCGCAGCTCCTCGAAGCTTTGGCAATGGCCGATGACACCGGAGACAGACTGCGGATATTTGGCGACGAGCATCTGGAATGCACCATCCTCAATGTCTTTCATATAGTGTCTGATCTTGTCGGCCTCGCTCATAGAAGGGTTGACACGCTTGCCGAGGTCGACGACATCTTCTATATAACTGGTGAAGTTTTCACCGGTTCGCTGGGCCCGACTTCGCAAGCGTTGCTCGGCGCGAAGCTTTCGCACTGCGGGATGGCCAAAGACTTCTGTCAGAGTGGTTTTTAGAGCTGCCCAGCTTGAGATGTCAGCCTCGTGGTTTCGAAACCAGAGATTTTCTACGTCGCTAAGATAAAAGATAACGTGGTGAGCTTGACGCTATCGTCCCACTTGTTGGATGTGCTTACGCGTTCAAAGGAGACCAACCAATCCTCCACATCCGTGTCATCTGTGCCGCTGAAGACGGTCGGGTCGCGCAGCCGCGCGGCACCAGAACAGAAGACAGCCGACGGAAGCAGTGAAGCGGTTTGGGTGACGGTCTCAGGCATTGCAGAGGTGGTAGGTAATGCGCGGGTGCGAAGTTCCAGGGCGAGGAATCGTTGGCACCTCCACCACTTGTGATAAGAACACAGCACACTACTAATACAGCACACACAGTACACCACAACACAGCACAGTAATAAGAGCACAGCACAGATCAGAGACCGCGTTCAGTCCAGAGCACGCACGAGCGACCGAGCGTTCGGCGCTCGAGCTTCGCTGTGTTCGGCGCTTCTCGTCGTCTTCGTTGAGCGCCAGCCTCTGAAGATTCTAAAGCCCGTGACCAGTCTTACAAAATGAATGAAATACTTTATGCCTGTCAACTGCTATTAAATATGACCGACGTGTGTCCTTGATTTGAGAAGACATCAAGGCGCTATCATCACGTTACCTATTCCTCACATTCCATGACATGCCCCTTCATCACCGCCACTCCCGCCTATCCCCACAACCCCCCCTCACAAGTCCCTCTCCAAGCTCCAACAAAGCACGTGGCGCCATTTACAGGCACCCAAACTTTCTTCTCTCCTGCCCGCCGTGCTCTTATTCACCGCGGCGCCTCCTCTCCGGTATGCACGCATTGCAGCCACCCCGAGCAGACTGTGTTCATATTCTTTATTTATGTACGGCACTTTCGGCCCCGCCTCCTGGCCCCAAAACAGTCCGCAGCTGTGGGAGGCTGCTTTGGTCAGCTCGGAGCCGTATATTCAACTCCAAATTAAGACGTGGCAGAGGACGTCGCCGCCAGGCATGACATGGAGGTCAAGACGGGCAGCCGGAAGACCACCCACGTAGCGGCGGCATCATAATTTTCTTTTCTTTTTTGGCCTTCCCTAAATTAAGTATTTCACCACCACCTTTTAAAGCAAAATCGCTAATGGTCCCGTGCAGAGGAAAAACCCGCATCTGCGCGACCGGGAAATCCAGAATCGTGGACTTGGTGTAGTGCCCCGCCGCGGTGGCTCAATGGTTAGGGCGCTCGACTACTGATCCGGAGTTCCCGGGTTCGAACCCGACCGCGGCTGCTGCGTTTTTATGGAGGAAAAACGCTAAGGCGCCCGTGTGCTGTGCGAAGTCAGTGCACGTTAAATATCCCCAGGTGGTCAAAATTATTCCGGAGCCCTCCACTACGGCACCTATTCTTCCTTTCTTTCACTCCCTCCTTTATCCCTTCCCTTATGCCGTGGTTCAGGTGTCCAAAGATATATGAGACAGATACTGCGCCATTTCCTTTCCCCAAAAACACATATTTATTATTATTATTATTATTATTATTATTATTATTATTATTATTATTATTATTATTATTATTGGTGTAGTGACGTAGAAAAGCAGGTTCGCTGCAAATAAAAAAAATGGTCGCGGCGTAGCTGAGCTAACCCTAGTTCTGGAAACGAAGGCAAGGATTCCACGTGAAGTCCCTCCCTAAGGTTTTCGTGGCTGAAGCACACTCTGAGAGACAGACGGACCACGTGGGTAGTTGTGCATTCCGCACTGCGAGAACTCGCTTCCAGCGGCTCGCCGGTCTCCGCCTCGGCTGCTAGCAAGGCTCGTCCCTGTCTTCCTTCCGCATGTTTCGCTCGGCGTCGAGCCAGGCGACTCTCCCGCCCTCCGTTGCTTTCTGCTGGCCGTTTATCGCAATTACGCTCGCTGTCGATTGCTAAATCCCTCGCACGGTTGCCAATGTAAACCGGGTGATCAGACAAGGCCAGAGGTCTGCGAGTACACACTGTCGAGGACGTCGGCTCCGGCTGACTTGCTTCGTCCATAGCGAGACACTCGATAGGCAGCGCGCAGCCGCCGCGACGAGGGCGGAGCGCGCGACCGCAGCTGCTGCGAGTCACGTGGTGCGTCACGTGGTTACTTACGCAGCTCCTCTCCGCCTGTTCAAGGTCATTCGTGCAGACGCCACGAAATTGGCGCCGCAAGGCTAGTAACGCTTTTGCTTCGAAAGGTTGTCAAGCGGAAGTGAACCGGAGTCCCTTCGGTCGGAGCCTGGCACTCTTCTACGTCAACATTGAGGATGTTCGTTCAGGAGGATAAACAGAGGATTCGTACAGGAACGTCGCACAGCAGTGTACGCAAAAGACAACAAACGAAAACTTAGTTTTAAGGGCTACTAATCCGCGTCAAGGATTAATATGTGCGATGACGTGTGACACAGCAGCATGCGATGTCACGTGAAAAGCGTGCTGATATCTGCGTATTAGTGCGCCAGGAAACCCCACTCTTTGCACGAACACATTAAGAAGTATGGCGCCATTTTTTCAAGGTGAACTTAAGTGATCCCAAATTTCGGAACAGTTCATAAAAATAAAGAAGTTTATGGAGACAGGCTGACTAGCCATACCTTCATATGCTTAATAAATACAAAAAGAGGAAGTTTATTTGTTCGCCAGACCAGGAATCAATGTGTACAAAAAGGTACACAGAGAGAGAGAAAACGGCCGTGGCTTAGCTTGGTTACGCCTGGTGATTGCGAAGCAATAGTGTGTTACTCTCGGATCAGCTGGTAGTATGTATGGCGTTCTTCGAACGCTCTTGTCTCTGCTGGGGTGATTCTTCTGCACGCTGTTTTCTTCGCTTTTCGTTTTCCTTCTCTCGAAACGCACGTTCCCTCTCGAGCCGCTGCTGCCGCTGTTCCGGGGTTTCATGGACACGCCTCTGCCGTTTAATCGCGTTCCAGCGTTCTGAACTAGTAGTAGGAGACTCACTGTCGGGCAAACTCATAATTTCTTCCTTTGCTTCTGCTGTTTCCACAGAGGAGTTTGCACGTTGTCGCCGAGCTGCATAATGGGCACGCCGCTTAGAAAGTCCTTCTTCCGTCTCCGTAGCTCGCTGATGCTTCCTCTTTGCATTCTGCCGAGCTGCCTTGTTCGTAGGCACCATCGTAACATCTGGCTGTATGACTGCCTTGGCGAGAGGAGCGGAGCTGTTTTATACAGTTGGTGTGACGTCACTCTGACCGTAGCGCCCCTGGTGAGAGGAGCGGGAGTTAGGCCGCCGTTGGTGGCTACTGCCTCGCCTCGCGACGGCGTGAGATAATAATAATTGGTTTTTTAGGCGGAAAGGAAATGGCGCAGTATCTGTCTCATATATCGTTGGACACCTGAGCCGCCCCGTAAGGGAAGGGTAAAGGAGGGAGTGAAAGAAGAAAGGAAGGGAGAGGTGCCGTAGTGGAGGGCCGAAATGGGGCCCCGTTATTACACAGCTGGTGTGACGTCACTCTAGGTCACGTGGTGTGACGTCACGCAGCGAGGTCACGCTAAAGGTCAATGGTGCCTACCACCGCCTCGCCACGGAACGGGCTGAAGTGCGACCTAAAGTAGTATTGCTTCGCAATAAAAACTTTATTGTTGGAGAGGAAGTCGGGGCACGCCCCTGGGTCTCCGCACGACCCCACTGCCCTCAAGTGTTTATGTCCCTAAGGTCCATAACACTGGCAGCCCGGCTGGTGGCGATTGTGTGCACGGCCAAGTCCTCCGAGCGCAGCAGGGTCTCTCAGTCCTCCAGGTCTTGAGGTCCTCTAGGCCGCGCGGGGTAGGGTCCGCCGGGCAGAGGGAGAGGATGTGGAGGGAAGAGGCGAATGGTTCCGAGCACAAGGTGCAGGCAGGATGGGGAAGGAGGGGTTATAGTGGGCTAGGGTCAGGGGTGAGGGGAGTGTGTGTGTCTGTAGTTTGCGCCAGAGTGTTGCGTGTTTGTTATCTAGGGAGGGGTGGGGCGGGGGGTAGAGCTGGCGCGAGGCTCTGTAGGCCTGCGTCATCTCGCTGAACGAGTGCATTCGCTCCCTCGCGAATCCCTGATCCGAGGCCACCTGAACCCGGTTTAAAGAACCTCGGGCTGAAAGGTTGGCGGCCTCGTTTCCGGGATTCCCTGAGTGCGCAGGCACCCATATAAGCTCTACATGGCGGGGTGGGGGTGCATCGGGCGAGCCAAGTATGCCAAAAGCAGGGACGTGGACTCGGCCTCGCGCAAAATTTAGAATTGCAGTTTTAGAGTCTGTTAAAATGTACTGGGCTTCCGTGCGGGTGATGACAATTGCGATGGCGGCTTCCTCAGCAGCCTCTGGGGTGGTGTCAGGGGGGAGAGGTAGTGTGAGGAAGGCGGATGAAGAGCAGTACACCACGGCAGCGGTTGCTTCGTCACCCGTGCAGGCGGCGTCCACCCATACGGCGTCCGGCTCGGAGCCGTACACTCGGTGGAGTGCCTTCGCACGGGCTCTGCGGCGCTGCTCATGGTGGTAGGGGTGCATATTTTTTGGCAGTGGCTTGATGACCATCTCTCGGTGAAGGGATCGAGGAATGGGGAGGAGGGTTGGGTCGTTGGCCGGTATTCTGATTGCGAGGGAGTCCAGGATATACCGGCCTGTGGAGGTTTGTGTAAGCCTTATGTATTGGGCCTGTCGATGGGTCTCCGCGAGTTCCCCGATCGTGTTGTGGAGGCCCAGGCCTAGTAATCTGTCTGTGGGGGTGTTGAGGGGAAGATGAAGTGCGACATTGAATGCCTTGCGGATCAAGGCATCCAAAGTATTTATGTCGTGTTTGGATAGTTCTAGGTATGGGGTAGTGTAGAGCACACGGCTGAGGTCAAAGGCATGAATGAGGCGACAGAGGTCGCGCTCCTTCATGCCTATATGATGGCCCGAAACCCTGCGGATAAGATGCGATATCGCGCCTGCAACCTGCTTGAGTTTCTTGAGGGTGGTGGTGTCTTTGCCATCATTCTGGATATGCAGGCCCAATACGCGGAGGGTGTCAACCTCCGGTACCGGGTCCCCATTCAGTTCGATGGCAATGGGGGAGCGGGGGGAGCGTTGGTTCTTTGGCCGGATGAGGAGCAGTTCGGACTTCTCTGGGGAACAAGACAGTCCGATGTCCTGTGCATAAGTTTGGGTGAGGGTGGCTGCTTCCTGTAAGGTGTTCTCTATGTCGCCGTCACTGCCGTGGGTGGTCCACAGTGTGATGTCGTCGGCATAAAGAGTGTGCTTAAGGTGGGGGATAGTTGCCAATTTTCGGGCGAGGGGGATGAGGGTGATGTTAAAGAGGAAGGGGGAGAGGACGGACCCTTGAGGGGTTCCGATACTCTGAAGCGTGTAGGAGGGGGGAGAGAGAGGTCCAAAATGTATCCCAGCCGTGCGGTCAGATAGGAATGCCTGAATATAGGCGTACGTGCGCGCACCCACGTTCAATAGAGATAGGGCAGTTATGATCGCCTGATGTTCGATACGATCAAAAGCTTTGGAGAGATCCAAAGCTAAGACGACCGTTGTATGACCAGGCAGAAGCGGGTCGAAAATGTCATGTGTGAGTTGCAGCATGGCGTCCTGTGCGGATAGATGGGGGCGGAATCCCACCATGCTATGCGGGTATAGATTGTTGTCCGCCATGTGCGTTGTGAGTCTTGCTAACACAACATGCTCGAAGAGCTTTCCGAGGCATCAGGTTAGCGAAATCGGGCGAAGGTTTTGAAGTGTAAGTGTTTTGTTGGGTTTGGGTATGAGTATTGCCTTCGCGTGGCGCCAGGACTGCGGGAGGATACCCTCCCTCCAGCACTGGTTGAAGTACTGCGTAATTTGGGTGATCGATTGGTCGTCCAGATTACGGAGCATGGAGTGTGTGATTTGGTCTGCAGCAGGTGAGGAGTTGGTTCGGAGAGTCAGGAGGGCCGCTCTGACTTCCGTCTACGTGATGTCTGTGTCGAGTTTTGGATTGGCTGGTCCTGTGAAGGTGGGTAGAGGTGTGGGGGCACCCGGAGAGGTGTATGTGTTCTGAAGTGTGTTTATGAGGGCCTCGGTATCGTCAATATGTTGGTGTGTGAGGCGTGTCACGTGGTCTTGTGTTGATGATGTGGTGTTTGTGGGGTCGTTGAGGTGTCGGAGGAGTTGCCATGCTCGTTTGCTGGACAGGTTTCCGGCGATGCCGTCACATATCTGTCCCCAGTTGGATCGGCAGAGCTCCTCCGAGTGTTGTTGGATTTTTGTCTGCAGCGCGGCCAGCCGCTTTTTAAGTGTCTTGTTATATCTATTGCCTTTCCAGCGTTCCAGGAGGCTGTGATAAGCCTCCCAGAGGTGGGCTAGGTGTGTGTCCAGGGTAGGGGTTTCGGTGGTCGTTTCAATGTGTTGCGTGTTGTGGTGAACGTCATGCTTGTGTGATTGCACCCAGGCGTCGATCTCTGTGATAGGAGTGTCTGGGTGGGCAGTGCGTGCAGCGCGAAGTGCTTCCCAGTTAACCAGGTTATGTGTTGTATAGGAGTGACGGGGTGGTTTGTACGGGACAGTGATTTGTATAATGTAATGATCACTGCCCAATGTATGTTGAGTTCTGTTCCAGGTAACACCTCGGATGTAGCGGCTCAGCGTCAGGCTCTGGTGTCCATGCTGATACTGTTGCCGATCCGCGTGGGCATCTGAAACGTGTTGTGAACAGTGAGTTGGAGGTTCTGCAGGAGCAGCCACAGCCTGCGACCTCGATGTGTCGTGGTTGTGTATCCCCAGTCAGTATGCTGACTGTTGAAGTCCCCACAAATTAATAGAGGATGTTTCCCTGCTATTTGTTGTAGCTCTCGCAGTAGTGATTCTAACGAGGCCATCAGCTGGGACGGGGGATGGTATATATTTGCTATAAAGATTGAAGCAGTGTATGTGTGTTATGTATAAGTTCAGTGATCATGCAGGGTGTCTCAGACGTGATGTGATGAGTTTTATAGGTGAGGCTGCGGTGGATGAGTGTGGACACCCTTGGTTTGCTAGTGGTGTCTGAGTGTGTAGATGTGTAGCTGGGGAGGGTTGCCCGGTGTGCATTCCCCTGGAGAAGTATATGGGGAGTGGGCGTGAGGGTGGGAAGAAGTTGCAGAGGTGCGCGCTTGGCCCGGAAACCGCGGCAGTTCAGAGTTAAAATAGGAAGAGAAGACATTAGTCACAAAACCAACTGGTCGCGAACACCAAAATGAGCATTTATGCTCGTGAATATGCCACAACTGTGCTGAATAAACCGAAAAAGGAGACGATGCTAACATTATTAGGTACCGCTAGCTAATGCATGCAGCGCACAAAAAATTAGTGGTTAAGAGGCTTCTGTTCAACAAATTCAACACGTAAGTGGAACCCTTGCTTACATTCAGCGCTGACTGTGTACTGGCGGCGGTGCATCGAAGTGTTAATCAATGTCAAATTAGAATCTGATATTTAAGCGAAAAGCACATTTTATTTTTACACTTTATTTTGCTTTACCCTGTTGACGACGAACAGCAAATAAAAAAAAACAGCCGTCTGCTGTACAATGAAATTTGGCCTTTGAAAAGTTGGCTGTTTGAGGAAAGGAAACGGTGCAGTAATTGCCTCATCTCGGTGGACACCCCAACCGCACCGTAAGGGAAAGAGCAAAGTGGTAGTAAAGGAAGAAATGCAGAGTTGCTGTAGGGGAGGGCTCCTGAATAATTTAGACCACCTGTGGATCTTTAACATCCCATGACATTGCACAGCGCTCTAGCGGCTTTGGAATTTTGGCTCCATCGAAACGCTGCCTCCCGCGCCGCCCTCAGCCGCCTGCAATCTAACGGCTGCGGTACCCTACTAGTGCGGGAAATTCGCTAGCGCATCGAGCGCCTCGCGCAGAGAGGTTGTGCCGTGTGTGCACAGTGGGTGCCCGGTCACCGCGGCATCGCAGGCAACGAAGAAGCTGACGACCTCGCGACCGCTGCACACCATCTACCTGCTAGCGATCTTCCCCTGGCGCTGGAGGACGTGCGTGCGGCCATCCGCAACCATCTCCGAATGCAGCACCCCGACCCACGCATCGCAGGAGGTGAGCGCATCGACAGTGTCACCGGCTGCCGCGCACTTACACGGTCACAACGTGCAATGATCCTCCGCGCGCGCATTGGCTGCGTGTGGCCCGGGGAACATCGGGTGCGTCACGGAATCGCGACGAGTGATGTGTGTGACGCATGCGGTGCAGAGGAAACACTAGAACACCTGCTCCTTCACTGTGCCGCGTTCGCCAATGCTCGTCGCGATATGCTCGCGGCCTATAGGGCGTAGGGCATACTACCAGTCTCCATCAAGACACTATTGTGGCCGCAGGGCAGTGCGCGCACTAGTCACCGAAACTTTGGTGAGCCTCTGTGCATTCCTCGAACACTCGGGCTTGACGTCCCATCTGTTCCCCGTCAGGTAGTTCCACGCAGTGACCGAGCGCTCCGCGAGTTCTACCTTGAACTATTTATAACTGGACGCCCCACTCCAGTTGTAGCCAACACAGTGCTGTGCGCGTGTGTGATTTAATTCCTCTAATATGAACTAATCATGCGCACAACCTGGAAACATTTCTTATTGTGTTAATAGTTTGTATATATTACTTCTCCTCCTATCCTCTCTTCCTGTCCCGTCACCTCTTTCATTTAATTTATCCATTCTGCCTGCTATCCTTTAATTCCGCTGCCCCAGCGCAGGTGCTTCAGTATCGATGGCGGATGCCGGGGCTAGCAAAAATCTTTCCTTCCTTTTTACTATTATTTTAATAAAAAACCACTACCACCACGCTGCCTTAGTCGAATGGATTGATGCCCGGTACTCAGGCGCAGCAGTCGAGTGCCCTTATAACTGAGGGGCCGAAGCTTCGTGGACTTGATGGACTGCAAAATTCTTCGTCAACCTCGCCTGATATTCACATTGTAAAATATTGTGTCAGCCTCTGACATTCTCAGAATAACTTTCAGTTGTTTAGACATGTGGATTGCTTATGGCGAAAATCCTCAACCGCTACGTGAGCAAAATAATCGTGAGCTTATCATGCGAAGGTTGCATTCATTCATTGAAATCTGTATTCTTGCAAATTGGTGAACCATAACGTCTAAATGCATGCAGCGAAGCTAGGTGGTTCCCCACGAATGAAAAGAGCATTTCCTTAAAGGCAAATTTTGCTGTCGAGCACAAGACGCGAGATGCCGTCTGCACCTCCGTGGCATGTGTTCATCCAACAAAAATAGCGCGAAACTTAATTTCTTTAACATCACATACTGAATGATTTAGGGACTGTATTCAGTTGTTTTGCCTGTAACTCAGCCGATGCTGGCAGTTGGGCGATTCTAGAAATCACAGTGAAGACAGTGCACCTCTTTCACTCTTCAGGCTTCAGAATTCAGTCTGATCTTGCCACGATAGGAATGCGATAAGAAAAAAATGCGTTTTTGTTGCCGGACTTTTAGCCGAGCAAAAACAGTGGACAAAGCGCAGACAAAGGAAATGAAGATGCACACGGCACACGAAATGAAAGTTCGCGTTTAAGTATGGGCAAATGTTTAAATTACTCCACTATGTGAATTAAATTATTTTTTAACCGGGTTGTGGTTCTACTCAACTGAAGGATTAAACCGTGCCGAATCGTAAAATGATTCCTACTACCACGAGGGTGCGAATAGCATTTCGTCCGTAATAATGATCTGGGTTTTGGCGCTGCCAGTCATCGTAGCGAGTTTTTTTTTTTAGTGCGAAAATTCACTGCAACGGCTCAATTGCATTAAGGAGCGCGAAATTAGCGCTGAGCACTGAAAATACTCTACAGGTAATAAAAGAGTTCGAGATGGATTTCCTACACCACACATAGCGGGATAAGCTGAACAAAAGGATTTCTCGATACAAGAGTAGCACAGCTTGCATCAGCAAACATACCATGATCATGCAAGGTATTCAATAAGGTAATGGTTGAAAAGTAGGAGGAATCTTATACTTTCGTTAACCAATGAAGGTGGCTGGCCATCCTAACGGCGCCTCGCTGTGGCCCATATTCACTCTTCGAACCAGGTGATAAAGATGTACGCAGAATATGGGCAACCCCGATATTGTCCTGCGTATAGTAGGGGAAAACGTTTTAGTTATTTTAATCCACAGCAGTCCCGTGGGCATGGCTTTTACAGTGTTTAGGAGATAAATACGCAAAGCTGCTGAAAAATAAAACCACAGTGGTCTTATAGGTACAATATACATACGTAAGGAAAGTAATAAAATCCAAGTCAAAAAGGACAACAGTACAGAGTGACAGTGTCTATTCAGTACTATTCACCGCGTGTTAACATTATGTATTCAGGACCGTGGACTGAGAACAGTTAGCAGTAAAAACTGACCGGTGATAGCCGGGAAATTCGCGATGCGCTGATCACACTGCCTTAATAAGTACCTGAGGGGACTGATAGCAAAGCAAAATCGAGTACCCTGTCAGGCAAAGTATAAACGTGGCCCTTCAAAATATTTCAAAGATGTACAAAGTTTTTTTCACTAGTCTCGGAAGGGCACAGTATTTTACTTTTGTATGCGAAACATGAATGCATCTACTAAAGGCAGATAGCCGCTCATTATGACCACGCGATGGAAATAACCAGGAACATAACGATTTGCAAATCTTTGTCGTGTATTTAGCAGCAACTCTCAGGTCAGGAATAGCTCATTTCCAGTATCCTTCACGACGAGAGCATTTAAAATTTTTATGTTTCCCGCACTTACATATGCAGCGGAAACATTGTCTATAATTACGGAAAGCCTTGTAATTAGGTTGCGGACAGCACAGCGGTCCATCTAAATCAACATGATAGATGGAGCGTTAAGACAAAGGAAGAGAGAGAATTGGCCAGAGTACAAACTCGGCTAAATGATAGCGTAACTGAAATCAAGAACAAACGTAATTGCAAGTACATGTGATGTGAAGGCAGAGAACTGATGGTCATAAGTGGTAGCAATGGACCGTAGGAGGAAGCAAGCGAAACAGACGGTGGCAGAAAATCAGATCGCCAGATGCTATTAAGTAGTTTCCACAGGTAAAGTGGCCGAACCTGTCACAGGAAACGATTAGTTTCAGGGATATGGGAGAAGCCGTTGTCATTAACTGGTATTATTCAGGCTGATTTACAACAGGGTGATGATTAGAAAGATAATATAGAGCACGCGGCCTCATATGGGACTCCAAGAGAAGCTTGTGCCAGTCAGGAAAACTGCAAAGCTTAGAAGACCTGTTGGAATGCATTCGGTGTCACAACACGCAAAAATTGCGACATTTTAAAAAGACAACAGCGTCAAAATGACGTCGGCAACACTTCCACGGTGTTCTCAACAACTCCTTCTCCGGCGAACGACGAGTAGTCGTCTGCATATATCAACTGCGAAGTAATGAAATAGTTTTAGAATATTTTACTGATTGATTAGACGCAACCATGAATTAAACCAAAGGGTCATTGGCGTAATCCTGCGATAACTGTACGGAATACATTCACAGTAGCCATGCATCGAAAAAAATGTCGAATTATAAATCGCCCCGTTTCGGCAACATCGAATATAAAGGTTGTCCCACATAACTTGAACCAAGGTTTTAAAAATGAAAGGAACTTCGGACGCAAATGGAACCGAGCGCATAATGTTGACACTAGCCTAGAGTTACTCAGGCTATTTTGAAGTATTCGCTTCAGACCCCAAGTGTGATATGCAAAGTTTTAGAGAACCTTCATAAACCTCTAATAAATCGTTTCCTACACTATATGTTTCACGTGGTCCTTTCTTCCGCGTTCCATATAAAGCCCGCCAATTGGAAAAATACCCCGTGACAGGGCGCTTGCTCTCAGTTACTGTGGTGTTCTAAAGCATGCGATGGATGAACAACGTCGGCTGCAACGAGACTGCTGCCTGCGTCAGGGCGGTATGCCTGACGTAGGTGTCTGTGCATGCCGCTCTTATCGCATGACGCCGAAAATGCAGGCTGCTTGCTGTCCGAGCGTTGCCGAAGCGACCAAGCGTCCAAGGCTGTGAAAAAGAGAGAAAACAGCATTTTGATTCTGCATCAAAGAAGCAAAGGCCGAAGCACGTGAGAATGATGGAAGGCGAGGAAGGCTGCAAAAATTTTTCCTTTGCGTGCAAATTACATTGTAGTAGTTTTCGAGTTGAACGAGTATACATCTTTACGTTAGCTTTCGAACAATAGCGGATAAACCACACAGGGACAAAACAAAGTAATGCTAAAAAAAAGCTTGGCTATACTCAAACAAGTTTACGAATGTGTTCTTCAGACGACGACTCCTTCTCGCATAAGCCCCGCCCGCTCTCCGGGCACCCACGTAGAATACGCCGGGTTTCGCTCCATAGCAGCGGGCTCGGGTTTCTGCCCGTGCCTGGCGCCGCCCATTATTGTCCTCACAGTTCATGTTCGCGCGAAGAGGGTACACGGGGAGGGCGCATCTACACTGGGATGGAATACGTGCGCGCTCATCCATGAGAGTGTTGTATTTGATGTGTAGTGTCGCAAGGAGGCGGCGACCCGACGATGTTTTTGAGAGACCTTTATATTGGCTGGTCAAGTGGGCTTCCCGGAGCTCTGGAAATGTGTCCATGCCAATCCCCAGGAGGCGCTGGTTGGGGGTGTTCGCGGGGAGGTCCACAGCCCGCCTAAAAATTTTGCAGGAGGATGACTTCGATTGCAGGTACGGAGCCGAATATGGAATTCGACTGGTTACAAATGCATGCCCCAGTCGCAAGGCGTCCTTGCATCGCAACCCCTGCGCGTGTTAGAAATCCGGCGGACCGTGCGTCCTCCCTGGTCCCCCATATTATGAAGTTTGGCCAATGTCGTTTCTCATTGTCTGTGTTGATGTATAATGAGCCCAGTACCCCGTGTTCGATATTTTCAGGGATGGGACCTGCCTCTAGAGACAATGCAATTTTGGTTGGGCACTTTGCTTAGGGGCATATGTGCACAAATTCATACTTTTAGGGAGAGCATTGCAGGCCGCGGCAGCAAGCAGAACGGTCCGGTATGGTCGCTGCCTCCTGCATGTTGGCCTCAATGTCTCCGAGGGAGTCCTGTGTGGCCTACAGAGTGATGTCATCGGCATACAGAGCATGCTGCACTCTGGCGACAGCGCCCAGCTGGGCCGGTAGGTGGCTCCATAGCCAGATTTAATAACAGGGGAGAGAGCACCTTGCCCTGTGCCGCACCCCTGGCTCCTAAATGAAAAGGACCATGTTGGTTACCCTGGATTCGAATGTAACATTGTGTGTCGGTTAAAAATTGCCGAATGTATTGTGAACGTGGCTTTTTGGGCTTGTTGGTACATAGTTCAATACACTGTAGCGCAACAAAAGACGAGGACACAAGAGACGAGATACGAACACGATGAAACCATGAAACTTGGTTTTTGTGGAAAGGAAATTGCACAGTATCTGTCTCACACATCGGTGGTGGCCTGAACCGCGCCGTAAGGGAAAGGTTAAAGGAGGAAGTGAAAGAAGAACGGACGAAAGAGGTGCATTAGTGGAGGGCTCCGGACTAATTTTGACCACCCTGGGATCTTTAACGTGCACTGACATCGCACTGTACCTCTCACTTGCCGTAGGCATCGAAATGGCACCGTGAAGGTGGTAAAGTGCAAATGAACTGCATGTAAGTATATATACTCCATCTACGCTGACACCGAACACAGACCATCGGAAGTAGTCTTGCTGTATGTTGACTTCGCCTATAAATAGCCGTTAAGGGGGCAAGCCCCTGAAACCCATTCACCTCGTACATGGCAGGGAGGCCATGACAACGCTCAATGCAGTGTTGCAGGACGTGACCGATGAGGACGACGTTGACGTCATATACCTGCAGTCTAAACAGCAAATACTACTTCATAAGAGTAGAAAGCAAATAAGCTGGCCTCTAGTTCACTCCCTTTCATGCGCTAGATGACACTTTATTTCATTTTTACACCCTCCTGTTTAGAGTGCGCAATGCGCAGAAGAATCTCGACGTCATGCCCAGCTAGGCATTCAAGACGAGTAGCGCACCGACGATTGACACCACAATAGACGTCGATGCCACGCAGACTACAAGCCAGGTACACTGAGTCTATGTTTGGACACCTATTCGCCACCGTGGAGTGAATGAAAACATTTTCGCCTCAACTTCGGGTCGTACAAGATAATTTGCCCTACTACGTCGACAGAACTCTGAAGTTGTTCATGATGGAGTGACAAGAAACGAGTGACCAGCTCAGCTGCTTCAGTATTGATGGCAGATGCCGGGGCTACCAAAAATCTTTTCCTTCCTTTTTACTATTATTTTAATAAAAAAACCACTGCCACCACCATCACCTCGAAAAGAAGTGGTGCATGTCGTGGCTATAAAGCAAGTTTATGACCACTAATATAGCCA
Source organism: Amblyomma americanum (assembly GCA_030143305.2). Lineage (NCBI taxonomy): Eukaryota > Metazoa > Arthropoda > Arachnida > Ixodida > Ixodidae > Amblyomma > Amblyomma americanum. The sequence continues at coordinate 24,411 of JARKHS020012337.1, forward strand.
TGTTCTTGTATTCATGCACTTTTTTTTCAAGGCGAAAACTTTATATGTCCCATTACTTCAAACGCTTGTCGTTGGCATCGCGGCAGAAAAAATCGGAGAGCCATGGAGGTGGCAAAAAGTGGAAAGAGTTAACGTTTAATTGCCACCGGTACAAGGAACTAGGGCAGGCGGATCCTGTGTGGCCCCCAGGCGGTGAAGGGGGGGGGGGAGTGTCCTGGGCCCACGGAATGTGTGCAGGTTGAGCGATCTCGTCTGGCTGGGTGAGGAGTTGGCCCCAGGTTTCTGCAGAGGGAGCTGGTAGGAGGGCCCTCAGTGCACGGTTATTTTCACATCTCCAGAGGATGTGCGCCTAGCTCAGTTGCGAGTTCTCCGTGGTTTCAATTTTGGCATGTGGGGTCGTATTCCCGTTGGTGATTAGTGACAGCCTTCAGTGGCTAGGAATTGAGTGCGTCTGCAATCTGCGCAGCAGAGTGGCTTGCGCTCAGTCGAGGTCGGTGTGGGGAAGCGGAAACGGCAAATAGAATATTTTTTCCTCCCGAAAAAAGCAGAGGGACAATAGGAAAACCTACACAGGACAAGGCTGGACTAACAACTGACATATTTATTGTGCACATTCCGTAGAGTAACCGTCACGCATGCGCCAAGCCAAAACAAACATCCTACGTTTAATTACTCATGAAGTCAATCTCTTTCGTTTTCAGCCCAATCGACGGGGAACTAACGCAAGTATCACCATGTTTATCTGTCAGATAATCCTGGAAAATTTCACGTGCCTTTCTTGTTTTTGCTTGGCCCAAAGTGGTTATATGATTTAAAAGAGAGGAACACTTCCCTGGACATCTGCTACAATGCATAGCAAGATTGCCATCTTCACCGCTACCAATTTTTGTTCGGTACTTGCGCAGCCTTTCATTACGACAATCACCAGTTTGTCCTACATACACTTTCCACACGTCAGCGGGATCTTGAATATGACTTTTTTTGGACCTGGCAAACATTTTTATGAGGATTCTTCGGTGGGCGTTCGAAGCGAGCGGACGTGATTTTTAGCTCTCTGCTCCTTCGGACGCTGGGCCTAAGGCTTCGCGGCGTTGCGGGGTCTCCCCATGGCGGCCACAGACACCGTGAACGAGCGAAGGCCTGTGTTCGGCGGTGACAATCAGCAACGCAGGGCAGGCCGCTCACGCTCACGATCACGGAGACGAACGCCGTCCAGAGGAAGGTCGTCCAGCACCATTCGGCGAATGCAGGCCGAGATCGCTGATCTGCGGGACACGGTGAGGTGCCTGACGGCGGCGCTCATCACCACCTCGGAAAACCTTGAGTCCGTCATCGGGAACTTAGACGTGTCGCCGGCGGACCCACGCGTCCTAGCCTTGAGGGACGCCATGGCGCTCGCTCACCAGACGCAGAACTCCATGGCGGCTCCCTCCCCGCCATTTCTGGCCACCGCTGCGATTCCTGCCGCCATTGCTATTCCTGGGGAACCGGCTGTGATGCCCTCTCCCCTGATGCTTCTGCTGCGGGCTCATTGCGGACACCTGCAGCCGAGGAGAGCATGTGCACCCCAATGGACGAGTCTGCTCTCCGGAAACGGCGACGCTCAACGGGGTCCGAGGAGGAGAGGGACTCGGAAACCAAAAGGGACATCGCGGTGGCCAAGCGGGAAGCTCGAAGGCCCCCCACCGTCACTGCTCCCTCTCCCTCCACACTGGAAGGAGCAGGGCCTTCCCAGCAGGAGCCCCATGGAGCCCACCTCCAGACTGCTGTTGATGCTGCTGCTGTTGCTGGTGGGGCGACGGCGTCCGGAAGAAAAACGGGTGCGACCTCACCAAATCCCGCCGCACGAGACCAGGCTGCGGCTGGGGCTTCGTCTGCTGGCAGCGAGCGCACCCAACTCCGCGGCGCGCCGCAGCAATGCCCCGCAGGCAGCGGCGACGCTGATGCTGGGGCCAGCCTGGTCCCGTGGCGCATTATAACTACCAAGGCGCAGCGGCGTCGGAGAGCTGCCCTGGAGCTAGCCGCGGCTGCCGTCGAGGTCCCGTCCAGCCTGGTGGGGACGGTGTTGTTTCGGCCGGCGAACCGGGGCACCGCCTTCACCAGGGAACAGGGCTGGGAGTTGGCCGAGGAGATCGGATCCCGCCCGGGCGTCCTCGCCGTCCGGGTAAACATGCGGCGGAATGTGGTGGCAGTGGATGCGGGGAGCAGCGATGCTCTCCAGACCCTGCTAGCCACGGCCGTCATCCGCGGCGTGCCGGTCTGCGCCAAGGATCCTCCTCCTCGGAATCAAAGCTCCGGCCTGGTCTTCGGTGTGGACGGGCGCAGGACGGCGGAGGAGCTGCTAGCGGCGGCGGAGTCAACGGTACCGATGGTGTCGGCGTCTCTGTCGGGCAGCACACTCGCTCTCCGTTTTGCGGCGCGGACACCCCCGGCGTTCATCACCATATTCAAGCGCCGGCTCGCGGTCCGCCTCTGCCGTCCCCGGCCGCTTCAGTGTGCCAAGTGCGCCAGCCTGGGGCATGCCACTCAGGTGTGTCGTGCTCCTGCCCGATGCACGCGCTGCGGCGGGCCGCACGAGCCTGGTACCTGCGCGAGCAAGCCCCGCTGCATTAACTGCGCGGGGCGGCACGCAGCCATTGACCCAGCGTGCCCGCACTGGCAGCGAGAGCGTCACGTGGCCACTTTAATGGCCACATCCATGGCCCCGATGTCCCGGCGGGTTGTCCGAGCCGTCGTCCAGGCTGAGACAGCGCCCCAGCCCAGCAACATCAGCAGACGCCGCGCGCTCTTTCTTATGCGCAGGTCGTCAGGGGAACACCCCAGCAGCAGCAGCAGCAGACACAGAAGCAACGGCAGCGCCGGCAGCGGCAGCGGCGATCCGGTTGCCCGGCGTCCCGTACAGCGCGGCCCGAGCCTGCGGCCGCTTCTCACGGCCAGCCCCCTGACGCACGGGACGCGGAGATCGCGCGCCTAAAGCTGGCGTTGCGCGCCCTCAGCGCACTTTTCCCGGAGGGCACCGATGGACACCGGGCTTGCTTAGAAGCAGCGGGTGCTCCCGCACAGATAAGCCAGCATGATGGCTAGCCGCCGGACTCCCTGCCGCATACCATCCATCCTGCAGTGGAACGTGCGCTCGCTTGCGGCGCGGTACGCCGAAATGCTAGTTCGCATCGGACAGGATTCGCCGGAAGTTATCGCGCTGCAGGAGACGTACGTACGTTCACAGGACGGGGAGCCCCAGATGCGGCTACCTGGCTACATTGGCTACCACTCAGCCACCACGTGCTAGGAACCCACCTGTGCTGCAGTGCCCTGTTGTGTCACATCTCATCGCCCCGGGAAATCAAGGTGCGCGATATACGTGCGGCAGGACGTCCAGCACACCCTCGTCGGCTCGGCGGCGGCGACGTCTGACGCCCAGGAGTGCGTGGTGGTGACAGTGCGCGTCGGTGGTGTTGACACGTCGGTGGCCAGTGTTTATGTGCCTCCAGCTGTCGCGTGGAACGCGCTGTGTTTTCGTGCTGTATCTTCGTGCTGTGCCCCCGCGCCAAATCATCTGTGGTGATTTTAACGCCCACCATAGTGCGTGGGGCAGTGCGCACCACTCCGCGCGTGGAGACGACCTGCACGACGCAGCAACGCAGCTGTGACTCACCCCCCCCCCCCCCCTTGAACACCGGCGAGCCCACCTTTCGACGACGCGGAACAACCGGCTCCTGCATCGACGTTGCCTTCGCATCCAGAGGCATCGAGGCGACATGGCGCCGATCACCATCTCTCTGGGGCTCGGATCATTACTCGATCCTAATTGAACCCACTGCGATGGAGGCGCGCCCCAAACGTGCCTACTCCATTACCAACTGGAGTGCGTTCAGGCGGGCGGTCGACGAGGCGGCGGCCACTGGCGCAGATTTGTTTTCAAGTCTAGTCCGAAGCGCTCTCGCAGCCACCCAACGAGCAGAGGTAAGGGCAGGGCAGCCCACACCTGATATGAAGCTGCTCAATCTGCGCGAGAAGAGAGATCGCGCAGAGCGACGGGCGCGACGGACAGACAGAGCCGCCGACTGGACTGTCTACAACCGCTTGGACGCAGCAGCGCGCCGCCACGCCAACAAGCTATACCGCCGGCAGTGGGCTTCACTATGCCAACGGATGGAGGAAGATGTCAGCTCGCGGAGGCTGTTTGACACCCTGCGGCGCATCACCGAACCACAGGCAAACCGTCAACCGCTGGCCGCCCACGCATTCTCCAGCGGGCTCAGCTTTGTAGAATTGGCAGAGCGGTTTGCCGATCGATTCGCGCCGCCCAGCCCCGCAAACGCCGCTAACATAGCTGCTCCTGAGAGCCCCAGAAGCGACGCCAGTCCCTCGCCCGTCGCCTCGGAAGGTCCATGTGATGCGCCGTTCACCGCGGCGGAATTGAACAATGCGCTGCAGCGCTGCCGGCGCCGCTCGGCGCCCGGACCGGACGGGGTGACATACCAAATGCTGCGAAACCTGGATGCGCAGCAGCGACAGATCCTCCTGCAGCAGATCAACCTGGTGTGGGAACGCGGGGAGCTACCGGAGGACTGTCGAACCGCGGGCGTTTGTCCCATCCGAAAGGCACGGCGCCCACCTACGGAGCTGACCCGATACCGGCCAGTGGCATTAACATCGGCGGCAGGTAAGCTCATGGAGCATATGGCGTTGCAGCGTCTGAACGAGCGGGTTGCGGAGGCTGATTTCTTTGACGAGCGGCAGACGGGTTTCCGTGGGATGCGGTGCACGGCTGATTCTATATCGGACGTTGTTACAGCGCTGGAGCATGCCAGGGCAGAAGGCCAGGTTACGCTGCTGCTGCTACTGGACGTCTCGGGCGCTTTTGACAACGTTCACCGCGCACCAATTCTCGCGGTGCTTGAGGGGGCCGGTGTGCAGTATCTGTCTCATATATTGTTGGACACCTGAACCGCGCAGTAAGGGAAGGGATAAGGGAGGGAGTGAGAGAGGAAAGGAAGAAGGAGGTGCCGTAGTGGAGGGCTCCGGAATAATTTCGACCACCTACCTGGGGATCTTTAACGTGCACTGACATCGCACAGCACACGGGCGCCTTAGCGTTTTTCCTCCATAAAAACGCAACCGCCGCGGTCGGTTTCGAACCCGGGAACTCCGGATCAGTAGTCGAGCTTTGCTGGACAGGTTTCCGGCGATGCCGTCACATATCTGTCCCCAGTTGGATCGGCAGAGCTCCTCCGAGTGTTGTTGGATTTTTGTCTGCAGCGCGGCCAGCCACTTTTTAAGTGTCGTTATATTTATTGCCTTTCCAGCGTTCCAGGAGGCTGAGATAAGCCTCCCAGAGGTGGGCTAGGTGTGTGTTCAGGGTAGGGGTTTCGGTGGTCGTTTCAATGTGTTGCGTGTTGTGGTGAACGTCATGCTTGTGTGATTGCACCCAGGCGTCGATCTCTGTGATAGGAGTGTCTGGGTGGGCAGTGCGTGCAGCGCGAAGTGCTTCCCAGTTAACCAGGTTATGTGTTGTATAGGAGTGACGGGGTGGTTTGTACGGGACAGTGATTTGTATAATGTAATGATCACTGCCCAATGTATGTTGAGTTCTGTTTCAAATAACGCCGCGGATGTAGCGGCTCAGCGTCAGGTCTGGACTGGTGTCCATGCTGACACTGTTGCCGATCCGCGTGGGCATCTGAAACGTGTTGTGAACAGTGAGTTGGAGGTTCTGCAGGAGCAGCCACAGCCTGCGTCCTCGATGTGTCGTGGTTGTGTATCCCCAGTCAGTATGCTGACTGTTGAAGTCCCCACCAATTAATAGAGGATGTTTCCCTGCTAGGTGGTGTAGCTCTCGCAGAAGTGATTCTAACGAGGCCATCGGCTGGGACGGGGGGTGGTATATATTTGCTATAAAGATTGAAGCAGTGTAAGTGTGTTATGTATAAGTTCAGTGACCATGCAGGATGTCTCAGACGTGATGTGATGAGTTTTATAGGTGAGGCTGCGGTGGATGAGTGTGGACACCCTTGGTTTGCTAGTGGTGTCTGAGTGGGTAGATGTGTAGCTGGGGAGGGTTGCCCGGTGTGCAGTCTCCTGGAGAAGTATATGGGGAGTGGGCGTGAGGGTGGGAAGGAGAAGTTGCAGAGGTGCGCGCTTGGCCCGGAAACCGCGGCAGTTCAGAGTTAAAATAGGAAGAGAAGACAGTCACAAAACCAACTGGTCGCGAACACCAAAATGAGCATTTATGCTCGTGATTATGCCACAACTGTGATGAATAAACTGAAAAAGGAGACGATGCTAACATTATTAGGTACCGCTAGCTAATGCATGCAGCGCACAAAAAATTAGTGGTTAAGTAAGAGGCTTCTGTTCAACAAATTCAACACATAAGTGGAACCCTTGCTTACATTCAACGCTGACTGTGTACTGGCGGCGGTGCATCGAAGTGTTAATCAATGTCAAATTAGAATCTGATATTTAAGCGAAAAGGACATTTTATTTTTACACTTTATTTTGCTTTACCCTGTTGACGACGAACAGCAAATAAAAAAAACAGCCGTCTGCTGTACAATGAAATTTGGCCTTTGAAAAGTTGGCTGTTTGAGGAAAGGAAACGGTGCAGTAATTGCCTCATCTCGGTGGACACCCCAACCGCACCGTAAGGGAAAGAGGAAAGTGGTAGTAAAGGAAGAAATGGAGAGTTGCTGTAGGGGAGGGCTCCGGAATAATTTAGACCACCTGTGGATCTTTAACATCCCATGACATCGCACAGCGCTCTAGCGGCTTTAGAATTTTGGCTCCATCGAAACGCTGCCTCCCGCGCCGCCCTCAGCCGCCTGCAATCTAACGGCTGCGGTACCCTACTAGTGCGGGAAATTCGCTAGCGCATCGAGCGCCTCGCGCAGAGAGGTTGTGCCGTGTGTGCACAGTGGGTGCCCGGAAACCGCGGCATCGCAGGCAGCGAAGAAGCTGACGACCTCGCGACCGCTGCACACCATCTACCTGCCAGCGATCTTCCCCTGGCGCTGGAGGACGTGCGTGCGGCCATCCGCAACCATCTCCGAATGCAGCACCCCGACGCACGCATCGCAGGAGGTGAGCGCATCGACAGTGTCACCGGCTGCCGCGCACTTACACGGTCACAACGTGCAATGATCCTCCGCGCGCGCATTGGCTGCGTGTGGCCCGGGGAACATCGGGTGCGTCACGGAATCGCGACGAGTGATGTGTGTGACGGATGCGGTGCAGTTGAAACACTAGAACACCTGCTCCTTCACTGTGCCGCGTTCGCCAATGCTCGTCGCGATATGCTCGCGGCCTATAAGGCGCAGGGCATACTACCAGTCTCCATCAAGACACTATTGTAGCCGCAGGGCAGTGCGCGCACTAGTGACCAAACTTTGGTGAGCCTCTGCATTCCTCGAACACTCGTGCTTGACGTCCCATCTGTTCCCCGTCAGGTAGTTCCACGCAGTGACCGAACGCTCCGCGAGTTCTACCTTGAACTATTTATAACTGAACGCCCCACTCCAGTTGTAGCCAACACAGTGCTGTGCGCGTGTGAGATTTAATTCCTCTAAAATGAACTAATCATGCGCACAACCTGGAAACATTTTTTATTGTGTTAATAGTTTGTATATATTACTTCTCCTCCTATCCTCTCTTCCTGTCCCGTCACCTCTTTCATTTAATTTATCCATTCTGCCTGCTACCCTTTAATTCCGCTGCCCCAGCTCAGGTGTTTCAGTATCGATGGCAGATGCCGGGGCTAGCAAAAATCTTTCCTTCCTTTTTACTATTATTTTAATAAAAACCACTACCACCACGCTGCCTTAGTCGATTGGATTGATGCCTGGTACTCAGGCGCAGCAGTCGAGTGCCCTTATAACTGAGGGGCCGAAGCTTCGTGGACTAGATGGACTGCAAAATTCTCCGTCAACCTCGCCTGATATTCACATTGTAAAATATTGTGTCAGCCTCTGACATCCTCAGAATAACTTTCAGTTGTTTAGACATGTGGATTGCTTATGGCGAAAATCCTCAACCGCTACGTGAGCAAAATAACCGTGAGCTTATCATGCGAAGGTTGCATTCATTCATTGAAATCTTAATTCTTGCAAATTGGTGAACCATAACGTCTACAATGCATTCAGCGAAGCTAGGTGGTTTCCCACGAATGAAAAGAGAATTTCCTTAAAGGCAAATTTTGCTGCCGAGCACAAGACGCGAGATGCCGTCTGCTCCTCCTTGGCATGTGTTCATCCAACAAAAACAGCGCGAAACTTAATTTCTTGAACATCACATACTGAATGATTTAAGGACTGTATTCAGCTGTTTTACGTGTAACTCAGCCGATGCTGGCAGTTGGGCGATTCTAGAAATCACAGTGAAGACAGTGCACCTCTTTCACTCTTCAGGCTTCAGAAATCAGTCTGATCTTGCCACGATACGAATACGATAAGAACAAAATGCGTTTTTGTTGCCGGACTTTTAGCCGAGCAAAAACAGTGGACAAAGCGCAGACAAAGGAAATGAAGATGCACACGGCACACGAAATGAAAGTTCGCGTTTAAGTATGGGCAAATGTTTAAATTACTCCACTATGTGAATTAAATTATTTTTTAACCGGGTTG
>JARKHS020012338.1:0-42343 GCA_030143305.2 Amblyomma americanum
TCAAGTAGGTAAACAATGTTTGATGAGTCGCAGTCAAAGTTACCGTTGATTGCATGCTGGAAAACTGACCTCGTATTAGTTGCTGAACACGTAGTCTGCATGTGCTTGCAAACTTTGCAGCGACTTTTACCACAGGGCTGGCATCCATATTTTGGGGTTATGTGTTCCTTGTTGTAGACTAGATAGATGGTTCTGAAAGTTTTTAGCACGCCTGTAAATCACGCGGTGGGCGCATGTAATTATTTTCGATAGTCGTTGACCTTGCTGGAAAATATTAAAGTGCTTATTAAGAATTCTGTATGTTCGGTGCGTTACTGTTAATTGTGAGATTAAGGTTTGTAGTCTAATCCTTTCAGTTATCTATTCGGTGCCCCAAGAGTTTTTGACTACGCTTCAGATTTGAACCTCTGCTTATGGCATCATCAATAATGGAACGTGGATAGCGCTGTGTTAAGAGCACGTTGCGCATGTGTTCGGAGTTTTCATGAAAGTCTAGGTCGTTAGAGCAGATTCTTCGAAAACGATGGGCCCGCGAATAAGGGATGCTGGTCTTGCAGTGACGGGGATGGGCGCTTTTAAAATGTAGATATTTTTGTGAGACGGTTGGTTTTGCTATAAACGGTTGAACGAACTGACCTCTTGCCCACCAGAATGTCAACGTCAAGAAAATTGATTTGACTGGCTGAGTAGGTGTGCGGAAACTATTATGTTTGGGTGTACGGAGTTGAAACTGTGAATGAAATTGATAAACTGTTGTTCTGTGTTTGTTCATATTATAAAAATGTCATCCGAATAGCGCTTGTAAAAGTGCGACTGAATTGGACAAGAAGAAAGAAATTTTGACTCTATAAGATGCATGAAGATATTGGCATAATTTGGGGCTATTCTTGCTCCCATAGCGGTGCCACTTACTTGCAGATAATATTGAAGATCAAATTAGAAGCTATTATATTCAAACACAATTTTGGCTAGTGTTCCTAAGGTGTTTGGTCTTGGAGATTCATGAGGTCTCTGCTGTTCATAAGATTCTAAAAGGGCTGCAATGCCGTCGGCATGGGGGCTGTTTGTGTATAAGGATGTTACATTCATGGTCACAAGAAAGGCTCCTTCAGGTAATGTTATATTGTCTATCTGGCAGAGAAAGTAATTTGTATCTTTGATGTAGGAAGGATGTGTGGCTGGAATGTGGGTAATTAGAGTGTCAATGTACTTTCATATTGCTTCTGTGATAGTGCCGATTCTCAAGAAAATACTTGCATCAGCACTTCGATCCTGCAATCCCGCACACCCCAGCATTTATCTGCCAACCTGGTGCCAAAATTGAAGACATCCCCAACCTCCTGCATTGGGTACCACGAACTGTGTCGGACATCATCCTACACGTCGGAAGCAACGACGTCGCAATCGGATGCCGCTACCGCCGCAGACCGGTACGTGCAACTGATACATCTAATCAGAATATGAAGACAGGATATTATTAACATTTTTGCAACGCTCGTGCTACCTCGGGTTCCAAATTTGCAAAGGAAGTCAACCAACAGGCCTCAAGTGGTAAAGATCAACCAGAAGGCCCAGACCTTCAATGCCCTCCTTGTCGATATCTGCCGACGAGAGCAGAACGCCTTCTTCGTAGGCCACCGAATGAAATATTCCACTCTAGCACAGTTCTGTCTGCAGATGGCGTGCTCCCCAGTTTCGGTGGAGTCTTGTTGCTGTCTTGGAACATCTATAACTTAGTCCTCCAAATTCGCCATCGCACATTGAGGCAATGAAGAGACTACGCGCCACAACATCCACAGCCTCGGCAGCAACAAAATTCGATGAATACTCCAGAGCCTCGAACATTTTCACAAGTCGTAGGCCAAAATGCCATGTCTACCAGACAAGCAGCAGCCAGCCGTCCAGACATCACCATCAGGCCCCCACTCACCTCCCGGACATCGAGGGGACACTGCAGCGCTGCACTAAAACAGCCACCTCAGACCACCAGTGGCAAAGCAGCAGCGCAATCCCTTACAGCAGGCACCTCAGCCCAGGCGGGCACATCAAATAAGCCATCGTGTTGTGAGGCAAGCCCGAAGATAAGTACGCAACCGAGGCGCAAACCTGCCGTGGATTGTGCACCAGAACAGCAACCCATCACCACCAGCCCGTCATATAACTGTGGACGGACCCCCAGCACCCCTGTTTTACCATATGACCTCGGGAAGTGTTGTGGTTCCGCCCAGCAAGTGCGCCTGGACTGATACACAGGCCGCGTGAGTACTCCGCCTCCCTTGTTCTCATATCACCAATAGGCCTGTTTCAAAACTTCAGATTTTCTCTAAATAACGAAAAATAATTGATAAGCGGCTTAGACATGACCTTCATGTTAAAACCTTAAAAACGTACCTTCGGGCTAATATCGTACCGAAAGGTCTACAAGTGAAGCTGATACCAGCAATGAATAATCTATCAGAAGGAGACAAAAAGAAATGGAACGACATATTAAAATCAGCTTTCCTAGAGTTACTCAAAATCACAATTCGGCACTCTGAGAAACCTTCGGTGATACTGGGAACAGAGGAGCGTCGGGCTCGAAATAATCTTCTTGTTTCCGCGCTGGAGGCCGAGGAACTAGAACTTTTCAAAACAAAAAAACTTCAGAAATAGACATAATCAAAATTAGAAAATTTACACGGGACAAAGTTCCCCGTGACGAATGGATGAAAGAAGTACTAAGTGCGGTTGTATCTAATTCTACCAACCCCGATATCGCTCAGTCAAAGGTCAGCCAAGGGCAAACACTCATAACAGGGCCATCACATTGTAGACAACGTCACCAATCTATCTCTAACACCGCTCACAGTGTTTGAGCTAGCCGTCCAATCTAGAGGGCTGACTTTTTGCCCCCGCACAGGCAAATACAATGAATTCCAACTCCTGAAAGATCTTGACGACTTCGCCAGAAAACTTCGCTTGAGAGAATACTTCTTTGATAAGCCCGAAAACCCCCACCAAAACTCGGACTTCCACCCAGCAAACCAAAAATCGCCTCCCAACACCGGGCGGGAAAAACACTTGCATATCTATATTAAGGCAGTTCAAAATGACATTATTGGAAATTTTAGGAACCACAGGTTAGGACCAGACAATCTTCCTAAAAGAGAACGTACTGCTCTAGAGGCGCTCAGCAACCGTACCGACATCGTCATCAAGCCAGCTGATAAGGGCGAAGGCATTGTTATCTTGAACAGGGATGACTATATAGCAGAAGGCATCTGACAGCTTTCTGACACATTTTATAAGTAACTACATGGCGATCCCACGGACGAGCACTCAAAAGCTATATCTGACATTCTCCTCGACCTCACAAAACGCAATGAAATCTCCCCGAAACTATGCAAGACACTCACGGCTACCCATCCTTCTCCTAGGTGTTTCTACATGCTCCCTAAATTACATAAAGCCGGTATTCCTGGACGGCCAATAATTTCAGGAATTGGCACTATCACAGAACCAATATCAAAGTACATTGACACTAATTAGCCACATTCCAGCCACTCATACATCCTACATCAAAGCTACAAACCACTTTCTCCGCCAGATAGACAATATAACATTACCTGAAGGAGCCTTTCTTGTGACCATGGATGTAACGTCCTTATACACAAACATTCCTTATGCCTACGGCATTGCAGCCCTTTTAGAATCTTATGAACAGCAGAAACCTCGTGAATCTCCAAGCCCAAACGTCTTAGGAACACTAGCCAAAATTGTGTTAGAATATAATAGCTTCGAATTTGATCTTCAATATTGTCTGCAAGTAAGTGGCACCGCTATGGGAAAAAGAATGGCCTCAAATTATGCCAATATCTTCATGCATCATATAGAGTCAAAATTCCTTTCTTCTTGTCCAATTCAGCCGCACTTTTACAAGCGCTATATGAGTGACATTTTTTATAATATGGACGAACACAGGACAACAACTTAACCATTTTATTGACAGTTTCAACTCCGTACACCCAAACATAAAGTTTGCGCACACCTACTCAGCCAGCCAAATCAATTTTCTTGACGTTGACATTCTGGTGGGCAAGAGGTCAGTTCGTACAACCGTTTATAGAAAACCAACCGTCTCACAAAAATATCTACATTTTAAAAGCGCCCATCCCCGTCACTGCAAAACCAGCATCCCTTATTCGCGGGCCCATCATTTTCGAAGAATCTGCTCTAACGACCTAGACTTTCATGAAAACTCCGAACACATGCGCAACGTGCTCTTAACACAGCGCTATCCACGTTCCATTATTGATGATGCCATAAGCAGAGGTTCAAATCTGAAGCGTAGTCAAAAACTCTTGGGGCACCGAGTAGATAACTGAAAGGATTAGACTACAAACCTTAATTTCACAATTAACAGTAACGCACCGAACATACAGAATTCTTAATAGGCACTTTAATATTTTCCAGCAAAGTCAACGACTATCGAAAATATTTACATGCGCACACCGCGTGATTTACAGGCGTGCCAAAAACATTCAGAGCCATCTAGTCCACACCAAGGAACACATAACCCCAAAATATGGATGCCAGCCCTGTGGTAAAAGTCGCTGCAAAGTTTGCAAGCACATGCAGACTACGTGTTCCGCAACTAGTACGAGGTCAGTTTTCCAGCATGCAATCAACGGTAACTTTGACTGATACTCATCAAACATTGTTTACCTACTTGAATGCACTGTGTGTAACCAGCAATACATAGGACAAACACTGCATTCCGCATTCGATTTAACAATCACCGCGCACACACCAAGTCTCTCAAAATCCTTCCCCTATCCAAGCATGTAAATGCAGGAGGACACCCATTTGACCAACTAAAAGTAACAATTAATCAAGGGGGCTTCAAAAACAGGCGAGAACGTTAACAACGTGAATCCAATTTTATTCACAAGTTTAATACTATTCAAGAAAGTCTTAACGAAAATCCTGGTACCCTTTCTTTTATTCACGATCTCCAAACGAAACAATACTACACTTCTCGTTAATTGGCTAACTCAGATATACCCTTTATAACTCCTAGTCTATATCCCAGGCAATCATACACCTTCTTACTTACACTATCCTGCCTCGTGCAGTATCGATAAGCTTTTGACGTTGTTTCCTTACATTTTCCGACAATTTGAAATCTTTGTACACAGCTAGCTCAGCCCTTCTCCCCTACAAACAAGTATTCCCGTCGAAGGCGGTTCAACGACCCGCCCAGGGAGAGGGGTGCACCGTTCAGTGAAACCCAGACCCCCTGAGTAAGTTCTTACGCATGTGCTCGTTAACGTAGCCCACTCCTTCCTTAACGTTCTAGCCCTCGGCTAACCGGAAATTAGTGAGACCCCCAAAAGGCGCCTGGTTTGGCCTGTTCGTCGCTGCCAGTGTCATTTGCGCAGCTGCGCCTCTTTGGCCACGCATCTTCAGCGGCGCCCATCTTTGTGTTTGTGCATTTTGTTTGTGTGTTTTGTTTGCACATTTTGCTTTCGTACCCTGTGGTTGCCGCGCTGCCCATGTCCCCCGCACCGTCTTCCTCTCCCTTTCTCTCATTTCGGCATCTCCTTTTGTACCCCATCCTTCCTTACTATACTAGTTTTCCCCCTTTTTTCTTTTATTTCTATTTTTTTGCTACCTCCCCCAATATTGTCCCTGTCTGCTCCCCGCACCCCATCTTTATTTTTTTTTCAATTTTTTGAACTGTTGTTGCTATTTGCTTGTTACACTCGTTTCTCCCTCCTCTTCAGCTCACAAACTTAAAACGTCCATCTGACGCGAGACCACTATGGCCCTGAAGAAGACCGCACCGCGGTCGAAACGTTGATAAATGAATGTGTCTTTGTAGAAGTGCCCACTTCTCTTAAATCTTTATTCTGCGGATCCAACGTAACATACGTTCGTAACATTATGTATATATATATATATATATATATATATATATATATATATATATATATATATATATATATATATATATATTGTGGAAGCAGTCGTGGTTTCTCAACGGGCCAGTGAAAACTTGCACTGTGAAATGGTCACAACTCGTACGACTATCTTGATTTCTTTACCAACGGTTTCAGTGGCAGACCGTCCTTTATATATATATATTATTAAGGAAGCCAACTGTCACCGAAATCAAGGTGCATAGGGGAATGTTTCTTTTTTTAATATCTAGTGCCAATCAATTAGTTTTTTTAAAAGAAAATTACTTATAAAGCAGCAGAAAAAACAACCATGCCGCCGGTGGGATCCGAACGCACGACCTCCGAATATCACGTCCGGTGCTCTTACCAACTAAGCTACGGCGACGGCTGTCCAATCTGCTGCTTTCGTGGGTATTTATGTTTTGCTTGTAAGCGAACCTTGAGAGTGCTCACCAGCGCCACCCTCGTCCATAGCGGTGGACGTAGCACGTCCTGTAATACCGAAAGTGTGACGTAGAACGTCATCTAACGGCGAGGGCGGAAACTGTGCGAGAGCCCTCTTATGCTACCTATGGCATCAAGACTGCCACAACCGAGACCGCTGTTAAGCTATTAGCAGACAAGGCAAATGAAGTGAGGGGCTCGTTTGACAAACATATTAAGGAAGCCAACAGTCACCGAAATCAAGGTGCATAGGGGAATGTTTCTTTTTTTAATATCTAGTGACAATCAATTAGTTTTTTTTTTTAAAAAGAAAGTTACTTATAAAGCAGCCGAAAAAAAACCATGCCGCCGGTGGGATCAGAACCCACAAGCTCCGAATATCGCGTTCGGTGCTCTTACCGGCTGAGCTAGGGCGACGGCTGTCCAATCTGTTGCTTTCGTGGGTATTTATGTTTTGCGTGTAAGCGAACCTTGAGAGTGTTCACCAGCGCCACCCTCGTCCATAGCGGTGGACGTAGCACGTCCTGTAATAACGCAAGTGTGACGTAGAACGTCATCTAACGGCGAGGGCGGAAACTGTGCGAGAGCCCTCTTATGCTACCTATGGCATCAAGACTGCCTGAACCGAGACCCCCGTTAAGCTATTAGCAGACAAGGCAAATGAAGTGAGGGGCTCGTTTGACAAACATATTAAGGAAGGCAATAGTCACCGAAATCAAGGTGCATAGGGGAATGTTTCTTTTTTGGACAGCCGTCCCCGTAGCTCAGTTGGTAAGAGCACCGAACGCGATATTCGGAGGTCGTGGGTTCGGATCCCACCGGCGGCATGGTTGTTTTTCTGCTGCTTTATAAGTAATTTTAAAAAAAAATAATTGATTGGCACTAGATATTAAAAAAAAGAAACATTCCCCTAGGCACCTTGATTTCTGTGACTGTTGGCTTCCTTAATATGTTTGTCAAACGAGCACCTCAATTCATTTGCCTTGTCTGCTAATAGCTTAACGGGGGCATCGGTTCTTGCAGTCTTGATGCCATAGGTAGCATAAGAGGGCTCTCGCACAGTTTCCGCCCTCGTTGTTAGATGACGTTCTACGTCACTCTTGTGGTATTACAGGGCGTGCTACGTCCACCGCTATGGATGAGGGTGACGCTGGTGAACACTCTCAAGGTTCGCTTACACGCAAAACATAAATACCCACGAAAGCAGCAGACTGGACAGCCGTCGCCGTAGCTCAGTTGGTAAGAGCACCGGACGCGTTATTCGGAGGTCGTGGGTTAGGATCCCACCGGCGGCATGGTTGTTTTTTCTGCTGCTTTATAAGTAATTTTCTTTAAAAAACTAATTGATTGGCACTAGATATTAAAAAAGAGAAACATTCCACTATGCACCTTGATTTCGGTGACTGTTGGCTTCCTTAATATGTTTGTCAAACGAGCCCCTCACTTCATTTGCCTTGTCTGCTAATAGCATAACAGAGGTCTCGGTTCTGGCAGTCTTGATGCCATAGGTAACATAAGAGGGCTCTCGCACAGTTTCCGCCCTCGCCGTTAGATGACGTTCTACGTCACACTTGCGATATTACAGGACGTGCTACGTCCACCGCTATGGACGAGGGTGGCGCTGGTGAACACTCTCAAGGTTCGCTTACACTCAAAACATAAATACCCACGAAAGCAGCAGATTGGACAGCCGTCGCCTTAGCTTAGTTGGTAAGAGCACCGGACGTGATATTCGGAGGTCGTGGGTTCGGATCCCACCGGCGGCATGGTTTGTGTTTTCTGCTGCTTTATACGTAATTTTCTTTAAAAAAATAACTGATAGGCACTAGATATTAAAAAAAGAAACATTCCTCTATGCACCTTGATTTCGGTGACTGTTGGCTTCCTTATTATGTTTGTCAAACAAGCCCCTCACTTCATTTGCCTTGTCTGCTAATAGCTTAAGGGGGTCTCGGTTCTGGCAGTCTTGATGCCATAGGTAGCATAAGAGGGCTTTCGCACAGTTGCCCTCGCCGTTAGATGACGTTCTACGTCACACTTGCGGTATTACAGGACGTGCTTCGTCCACCGCTATGGACGAGGGTGGCGCTTGTGAACACTATCAAGGTTCACTTACACGCAAAACATAAATACCCACGAAAGCAGCAGATTGGACAGCCGTCGCCGTGGCTCAGTTGGTAAGAGCACCGGACGTGATATTCGGAGGTCGTGGGTTCGGATCCCACCGGCGGCATGGTTGTTTTTTCTGCTGCTTTATAAGTAATTTTCTTTAAAAAAAAACTAATTGATTGGCACTAGATATTGAAAAAAAAAACATTCCCCTATGCGCCTTGATTTCGGTGACTGTTGGCTTCCTTAATATGTTTGTCAAACGAGGCCCTCACTTCATTTGCCTTATATATATATATATATATATATATATATATATATATATATATATATATATATAGTCGCGAAAGCATGACGCACTTGACTACTTAAAATATTATAGAGTGAAGTACACGCTTCGTTTAAGGAAAGATTTTTATTTTACGCAACGTTTCGGCCGGAGGGCCGATCTTTTTCAAGAGTGATCACTCTTGAAATCGATCGGTCCTCCAATCGAAACGTCGAGTAAAATAAAAAATTTTCCTTAAGCTTCCTTAAACGAAGCGTATACTTCGCTCTCTCTCTCTCTCACTATAAACAATATATATATATATATATATATATATATATATATATATATATATATATATATATATATATATATATATATATATATATAATATAT
This sequence comes from Amblyomma americanum, assembly GCA_030143305.2. Taxonomy (NCBI): domain Eukaryota; kingdom Metazoa; phylum Arthropoda; class Arachnida; order Ixodida; family Ixodidae; genus Amblyomma; species Amblyomma americanum. The sequence continues at coordinate 9,160 of JARKHS020012338.1, forward strand.
ATATATATATATATATATATATATATACCGTTACGAATGTGGGTCGCGTTAGCTTCCACAGAGAAAAAGTTAAGAGAAGTGGGCACTTCTACAGAGGCACATTTGTTTATCGACGTTTCGAGCGCGGTTCGGTCTCCTTCAGGACTGCAGTGGTATCGCCTCACCTTAACGTTTTAAGTTTGTCAGCTGCAGAGGAGGAGAGTGAAAAACGAATTTAGCATGCAAATAGCAGCAACAACTGAAAAAATTCTGTATATTTTAAAAGTGTTTTTTTTTCATTTGCTTACTTACCTAATTGCCTAACTGAATTAAAGAAAATTTTTAATACTCACTTCATGGACACCTGCTTCAATGAAGTTCTAGAGGGGGCCACGGAACAACCGATCGCGCTTTTAGTAACAATATATCTACTGCGTCGTTATTTTTTTCAGCATTTAAAGAAAGACTGAGAAATAGCAAAACAACCACGTGATTTCGCTGTTGCACTAACGTATTGTAGCGTTGCCAAGCGCGCCCTGAGTGAATGAAGCGTGCATGCTAACCGCCCTGAAGTGAGTGGCCGACGCCGCTCTTTGCCTGGTATTAAAGGTTCGCCAGCGCATTGTTTCCGAACGTGGAACCCTCGCGCCCTCATTCGCGATGAACGATGAGCAGGCCATCGAGAGCCAATTCAGTAGGAGCTCCTTTTAACCCATTAAACCTGCAGTACTTCTATTAGGCGTGCCGAATATACATACCTGCGTACAAAGAGAATATAAATGTCTTATGGCGTAGTTCATTATCCTCTTTTACAATATTTTGTCTCCACTCTGCACCGAAGGCCTAGGCATAATAGTAAGTTACCCGAGCCCTACCGTGGTTTTTACTTATCGCATGTGGCATGACGACGTTATAGCTCGTCATCCTCCAGTACATAAATTCACGGCCCCACTAGCCTCCGACACGCAAATGCTAACTGTGCTTCCTTATTTGGCGTTAATTAAAAGCTGAAAAAGCCTGACGCTATGCAAGCTCAAATAAACAGCGTGTTCAAAATTAGACTTTACTGATTTAAAAAAATGAAAACGTGAAACGCCGTACGCTAGTGCCACTTTTACACGTTGGTAATACAGCCAGGAGGACACAAATTTGGGTATAAAGTACCCCTTTAAATTGAATTATTAGCTAACATTCATTAATTAACTTTTTATTTGCTGAAGTTAGAGTGCATATTTATATAGAGAACTTGGATGCAGTTGCTTTTGAGGGCTAGTCCATTATGTACAATTTGAGTAACGAGCCTGTGTCCCGAGAGGCGCACGTCTAGAATTTCGTCCCAGTTCGTCGAATTACGCATACGAGACAGCGGTTCCCGGCGGGAAGCACCTCCCTCGCGTGACGCAGGTGTTGCGTATGGCACTTCGCCTTACAAGAGCGTGCACCGATCGGCGACGTGGATGACTTTTTATTCTGGACCAGCGTTTTCCTTCTTTACGATCGAAACCAGTGAACAACTGTTGAGTCGGTGATATATCACCGGTGATATATATACGGGAGAGCATATTTTTTAAGCTATCGCATCTAGAGCCGGTAGAAAGACACGATAGCGCTCGCTGCCCACTCTTGCAAGACAGAGTCCCATACGCAACAGCTGCGTCAGACGAGGGAGGTGCTTCACGCTGAGAGCTGCCGTCTGGCATACGTAATTAGGCGAAGTGGGACGAAATTTTAGACGTGCGCCTCTCAGGACACCTGCGCGTTACTAAAATTGTACAAAACAGAATAGCTCCCAAGAGCAACTGCCTCCAAGTTTCCAATAAAAACATGCATGGTGACTTCAGCCAATGAAAATTAATTAATGAATTTTAGTTAATTACTGAATTTATGGGACAATTACTCCCAAATTTGTGTCGGCCTGGCCGCATTACCAACATGCAAAAGCGGCATTAGCGTACGGCGTTTCACGTTTCTTTAAAAAAAACTGCAAAAATCTAAATCTGAACACGCTGTGTTGTAAATTCTGCGAAGACCTGAGGAGGGGAGATGTTATCATGAAAGGCGAATGAGCTAATATGCCTATGACCGACGCCTCTGGTAATGCAACAAAAGGTTGCTGTATTGGGAGCAGACAATCAATAATCCCTCGCACACCCGGTTCCCAGGCAAGAGAGCATCCACTGTTAGGCTGGGCGAAGCACAAAGCAGAATTTATTCCCAAGCATTTCACGGTTTTCATTGAGCTGTGCATGATGTTTTCGAAGGGCAACATCGCCTTTTACGGCACTTAAGTAAACAACTGAAACACTGTTCGATGTAAGCGCTGCCTCCAAAAGTGTATTCTAACACCACAAGACGCACATCGCTTCGAGTCTTCATGCCAGGATCGTGCAGCTTACGTATTCACAATGCTGACAAACATGCACCGAAGGCGCTCATACTCTGAAAACTTTTCGCACTGAAAGTCTAAATAAGTATTAAACACGGAACAAGCTAGCACGAGATTTTGCTGGCTGCCGTCGCCTTGTAGAAGAGTAAACATATTAAACGTCAGCAGTGTCTATAAATAACTTGTCAACTTCATTTATTCACGTGCAAACAATGAAATATGTTACTTAGTTTTAAAAACACTAACGCAACCAGTATTGGTGCCCTTTGCTCATTGCTTAGCACCCCCCGGAGTAAGTGCGGTTTGGCATTACGCAGAATATTCCGAATGCACGCTAGCGACATCTCTCCATTTTATTCATGGATGGCTACGCATTCATTGCAAGGTAACCTCTACTAGCACTTACAGCTAAGCATTATTCGAAGCTAGGAATGGCATCTCTAGAAAAAGCTTCCCTTGAGAAACATCTCCTTTTTTAAAGCTCTAAAAAGCGCTTGATTTACACGCTGAACAACATAAATGGCGGCCACATACGTATAGCGCGCTAATCAGGGCCAAGTGCACAGTGCAACTCAACCTAACTTGTCTGTTAATGGTCGCAATTGGAATTGATCACGAAGTATTTTCACTTTCCGCAGACGGCCTTCAATTATGAAATTAAGTTAATAGGACTATTTTACGACCAGCTCTGTTTCAAAAGGTTGTTGCAGCAAAAGCTCTAGTAGAATTGTACAAGCCATTTAACAAAAGCAAATTAGGCGGTACGACGACAACAGTCGAAGGCATCACGCACTGAAGCTTAACGCGTTATCTGGACACCGCCACGTACCTCATAGCTCAACTGAGGTGTACGCTGAACTAGGGAGCCAGTTATGCACATTAACTGCTCAACACCGATGGCGTCTAACCCTTTTGTTGGTTTTGAGACAACGAAACTCGTATGGTTGCCGCAATTTATGATTGCCTCAGCTTAGAGTCACTAGAAACCTTCTATTGACTGCACGCGCGCTTACTGCGCTATCTAGTGAACTTGTCGTGCTGAATTCCTTCGTTATAATAAAGTTTTCGCTCTCTCTCTGCTCACCGATCCAATAAGCCAGTTATGCACATTTCCTTTCCTCAAAAGCAACGAAAAGTTGAGAATGCCAATAAGACTTCGATGATTGACAGACTATTTGCTTCGTGTAAGGGGGCACCGCAGTCCGTGAAGTGTTCCGGGAACATAACCGAACCGAAGCCCGCGTAGGCACGTGAGCGTAAAGACCTCAAAACGGGCCCGTGGGACGCCTCACCGGGCATTCGCCGTCACAATGGGCAGCTTTGATTTAATACTTTTTTTGTCCTCTTCAATTGCCCTGGTTGCAGGCGAGGAGTCGCATTCTGAGCTTGAAGAGTGCCATGAGCTTATTTCTTAATGAGCTTCCGGCAAGCACCTGGGTCTCACTAATAACCTTCAATGGTGGCCGAACTATGCGCCGTCCCCTCTCCCCTCTTGACAATCGCACGGTGGCGGCTCTTCTCCGCCAGGTGGAATCCATGCAGCCCGACCCCCAGCTCTGCAGCAGCTGCGGTGTGTTGGCTGCTCTTCAGGTGCGTGCTTTACGAATATTCCCGCTGACAATTAGATTGCGTCATCGGAAAACATAATACAGACAGCGGCCAGTGTTGCAGTGCCGTAACCATGATTGAACTAGGAACTAGGATCAAATACACGACAAAGCGCAAGCGAAGAGAAAATAACGCGACTGATTTCACTAAGGATAACAACGAAAACTGAACGAAAAGGCAGATATACGTGCGCAACCTCGGGATTCACCACTTTTCTGTTCATTGCTTTTCATCCAACGGCTACTCTTTGTATGCGTGACTCCCGTTCTAATTCGGGTCAGACTTTGTAACTATAACGAGCATGTTGTTGCGTTCGACGCGCTCGACAGCTTGGTAGTTCTTGGTTATCAGTGTTCCGTGGCACTTCAGCCGCAATAATGCAGGCTTGGAAACCCTTTGTGACTTGCACAACACTCTTATCATTGCAACCATGCACTGTATTGTGCATCACAGTATCTCTAGAGGTTCTTGAAGTTTAGCTGTAGAAAAGCTGACACATTTAACAACAACTTAGCTACAATAGCTGAGCTTAATAACTGCGCTATTTTTTAAAGGTTCTGACTTCGAGCCCCATGAACCACGCTGAAGGAAGCACAATCATACTCGCTACAGACGGCCCCCTCGAACGTGAGACCCCCGCCAAGGACCTTATCCCGCTGTTGCGTACGCAAGGCGTGCTCCTTCATGGAATCGCACTCACCGTTGACGCGCGTCCAGACCTTGAGTTGCTGGCGTCAGAAACGAGTGGAATATCTTTCGTGGCATTGGAGCCCCGCTCTCTGTCAGCTGCCCTCCAGGATGTGTTGTCCCATATACTTGACGTTTCGGACAAGCTCGAGAAAGCTATCAACTCCCCTCCTGACCACAGGCCTGAGGTAAGACTTCTAAAAAAATTACGTTGGGTGGATAAGTTTTTCGCGCATCTGTGAAGTGATCGTTCTCTAGACGGCCAAGAAAAAAACAGCAACGCCCGAGGTTTATGGAAAAGTTTGTGGTCAGAGACAACGGACGAACAGGGGCAATTGTTCGCAGCTCCTAATTAAATGGTAGAATGCACAGAGCAACGGTTACAACGCATGTCCCACGTGAGTAACATGACCAGAAGGTGCAGTCTCACGAGAGTGCGAATCCAAGGTATTTCTTAACATTCTCACATCAAGCGCATGAAGGCTGTGAATTCAGTTAGCGCAGAATTATGAAAAACTACTGAGAAACCAATGCCGTCATCGCTTGGTGTGAACAATGTCGAAATAATTGTTGAGTAAAATTCGACGCTAGCACAGGTTTTTAATATGAGTCAAGGGATATTTTTTGTTGAATATTTTCGCACTCTCAGCTCTCGTTCTCAGCAAAATATCTACTTGATAAATAACACAAATAAGACGCAGCTTAGTAAAGACGTCTGCCATTTTGGTACGATAAAACATTTGACGTCCACTACCTGGGTTTTGGTTGCGGAAGTCAGTGTGGGGAAGGTTTCCCTGAAATATCTACTAGCTAAGCTTCTTTAAAATACACTGTTCTCGAACAGAGCACGATCGTTTCCTTTTTTTTAATTCTATATAATGGGAAAGCGGCCGCCATGGTCGAGGTTTTATTGTGTTACATAAGGCTCTGCTGCCAAAAGCCACTCTTGGCCACCACTGCGCATCGCGGCGTTTTTTTTTAAATTTTTCATCCCACCCAGTACTTCAGAGCCTACCGAAATCAACAATAACGGGAGACCGTTCACACCTTTTAACATTCGAGCCACCAGAACTTACGCTCTGTTATAGAGAATGGCACATAAGATCACACAACTGGGCACACTGCTATTAGACGGCAACGTAGGGGCCCCGTGTCGCATAAACGCCGGTTTCTGCGTTGCCGATTGCGTCGGAGTTGACAGGTGTGACGAGAAAATCCGGATTGGTTACAAAGGTGGCTGTTAGGAGTGGCTCTCACGGATGGCGCCGGCTGTGATAGTCTCAAGCGCATGACGCGTCACTTTGCCATTACGCGCAGATAGCAGCAGTGGATAAGGAACCGCTGCTTATAAATGAAGGGTCAGACCAATAAACGCTCCTTCCTCGTCCTGCACTGGTCTTCGCTGTTTCTTTGGTGCGGCCGCTCGGCTACCGCACGCTACGACATTTCACTGGCGACGAGGATGGGACCGAGGCTGATGGCTACTTTCTTCGATTGCTGCTGAAGACGACTGCCTGGCGGATGCTTCAATGGCGAAGGTGGGAAAAATTGATACTTTTGACGAAAGGAGCGACAGCTTCGAGTCCTACTTGGAAAGATTTCAGCTTTACGTCTTGGCAAATGATGCGTCTGAAGGCAAGAAGCTAGCTGTATTCATGACTGCAGCAGGACCTCGAGTGTATGAAGTATTGAAGAACCTGCTAGTTCCGAACTCACCAGCCGGCAAAACGTATGACGACGTCACGGCGCTACTGAAACCCACTGCAGTCCACGAAAGGCCATGATCGCGGAATGTGCCGATTAAACCGAAGCTTGCCACTAGAGGAAGAGACTGTAGCCGAATTCATTGTGCAGCTGAAGGACCTGACCAGAAGTTGGGAGTTTCGCAAATTTCTTGACGAAGTGCTTAGAGACAGGCTAGTCGCCGGGCTACGCTGCATCGACACTCAGCGTGAGCTGTTTGGAGCTGAAAACCTGTCATACGAAGAGGCGTGCATAATCGCATTAAATCGTGAACTAGCCTCCACCCAGACTCAACAAGTAAAGCTAGAAGAGCTCCAAGTTATACCTCAAAGGCGTTCAGGACTAGAAGTTGATGTTCTGAGCCAAGGTGACCGTGCTAAGGACAACTATCGAAGCAAGGCTGAGCCCGTAGAGTGCTTTCAATTGCGGTAAACGCCACGCGGCCAATAATTGTTAATATCGCATGTGCAAGTGCCATAACTTCGGCGAGAAAGTTCACTTCAGATCAAAATGTAGGCAGCGCACAGGTAAACGGAAGGCGCTGACTGCGATCGATAGCCCGGCCGATGAGTCAGACGAAGAGCAAGAAATATACAGTATGGCAACAAATAAGTCTGCATACTATGTTACAGTTCTGATGGAAGGACAGGCCGCAAGGATGCAAATAGACAAAGGGGCGTCCGTCACCGTCATGCCGAAGTCAGTTTTTCATCGCAGGTTCCCCCACCTGACAGTAACGACGGCTACTCTTCCTATAAGGACGTACATAGGGGAACTAGTGCCGACCGTAGGATCGGCGAATGTGCATGTTGAGCACGCTAATAAAACTGACGTTGTACCTGTTCTGACAGTAGATGACAATGGGAAAGTGGGTGGGTTGCCGTGTCTGCTTGGCTCCAACTGGCCGGGTAAGCTGAAGTTAAACTGGCAGGAAGTTCAAGCCCTACAGAACCGCAGATAGGGTGAGAACGGGCTACAAAGCACAGGTCTCTTGAAGCCAAACAGCAAGCCAGTATTTTGCAAGGCCTGTCCCGTGCCTGTTGCATTGAAGCAAGCTGTGCCCGAGGAGCTAGATGCCATGGAACGGGCGCAGGGGTACTGAAAAGGGTCATCAGAAGTGATTTTGCGACTCCTTTGGTAGTGGTACCGAAAGATGGAGCAAAAGTGCGGTTCTGCGGTGACTGCAAGGTCACAGTGAACCCTGTGCTGCTCACTGAGCACTACACTCTTCCCTTGCCAGAAGATTTGTTCGCAACATTGGCAGGCTCAAAAGTATTCGGCGTTCTAGACCTTGCTGCCGCTTACCAGCAAGTGAAGCTTTGCGAAGACGCGAAGGCGATTTTAGCTATAAACACCCACCAAGGCCATTACCAGTATCAGCGGCTCCCTTACGGCATCGCAAGTGCTCCTGCCATATTTCAGTTGCTCATGGAGAGGCTTCTCAATGGTATCCCTCAAGTATAGTGCTATATTGATGATGTCATCATTGGAGGTTTAAGTGCGGATGAATGTAGGCAAAGTCTGGAAGAGGTTTTGACACGGTTGCAGGTGCACAATGTGACGCTGCGCATGGAAAAATGCAATCTTTTGCAGTGAAGTCTGCTATCTGGGACACACAATTTTAGCGGATGGAATAAAGCCACTGGGATCAAAAACAAGGACAATAGAGCATGCACCATAGCCTAGGAATGGTACCGAACTGAAGTTTTTCCTGGGAATGGTAACATTCTACTCCAAATTCCTATCGAACTCGGCGACTGTGGCTGCGCCGCTCTACGAGCTCCTGAAGAAGGGCACGCGTTGGAAATGACAGGCGAAAGTCCTCGCGTGTTTCGGAAAACAAAGAACTTGCTCAAGACCAGTCCGGTACTTGCTTACTACGATCCGAAGCAACCCTTGGCTCTAAGCTGTGATGCGTCGCAGTATGGGCTCGGCGCGGTTCTTTTTCGGATACTTCTGAGTGGGCTAGAATTTTGCTTCCAGGACGCTATCGCAAGCTCAGCGCGACTATGTCCAGATCGAGCGAGAAGCGCTGGCGATAATATTTGCTCTCAAGAAGTTTCATCGCTACCTATATTGGAGGGCATTCACGTTGTTCACGGGTCATCAACCATTACTAGGCATCTTAGGGCCACGGAAACAGATCCCATATTTGGCGGCTGCAAGAATGCAACGTTGGGCGTTAGTCCTGACTTTTTATTGCTACGAGTTGAGATATCGGAAAGGATCTCAAATGGAAGTGGCGGACGCGCTGTCCCGACTGCCTGTTGCAAGCAAAAACAGTGTTGATGAGACACATACGCCCACTGTTTTCGAAACTACGCCTCTGACGGCTAAGGACGTTACAAAAGTTAGCAAGTATGACGGCACACTCAGCAAAGTGTACCGATATACGCTGGAAGGATGGCCAGCACAAATCAAAAATACTCAACTTGTACCGTACTATAACAGACGTGCGGAGCTGTCGCTGGAAGCGGGATGCGTCACATGGGGCAGTCGTGTTATTGTGCCAACAAAGCTGAAAAACGTAGTGTTGAATCTGTTGCACGCGGAACACCCCAGAGCTTCAGGCATGAAGATTCTCGCACGCAGCCTGCTCTGGTGGCCAGGGCTAGACGCAGACGTCGAAAGCACGGTAAAAACGTGCAGCATTTGCTAACAAATGCAAAATAGCGCTCCCCGTTATCCACTCGACACATGGCCGTTTCCCGCCCGCTGCTGGCAGCGAGTGTATGTGGACTTCTTTTACTTTGCAAAAACGACATTTCTTTTGTGCGTAGACTCGCTTTCAATGCAGATCGAATTGTTTCCTATGCACTAGACTACAGCCGCGAAGACTAACGGGTGCTTGCGGAGTCTGTTTGCTGCTTACGGACACCCTGAACAACTGGTTTTCAATAAAGGTCACCAGTTTTCAGCGCAGGAGTTCCAGGACTTCCTCGATGCCTGTGGCATCCGGCGCACGTACAGCCCGCCATATCATCCGCAGTCCAACGGGGCTGCCCAAAGGTCGGTTCAAACTGTAAAAAGGAGTCTCCGCAAGCAGCTTCTGCAAGACAACAAGGGAGGTAACAGCAGATCAATGCGAGAGAGACTGGACCACTTCTTGCTGGCGTGTATTACAACGCCTAACACGGCAATAGTGAAGTGCCCGGCTGAACTGTTCCTGAAACGAACTCCGGGCACTAAACTGTCTCTACTAAGGTCGTCATTTCGGGATGACATGCAGAGTAAGCAAGAAGTGCTGAAACAGCAGCATGACCAAGGGGGACTTTTCGTTCGTTTAAGGAAGGAGACTGGGTATACGTGAAGACTAACCAGCAAGAGAAGGTGCCATGGACAGAAGGGCGTATAGTGCAGCTAGTCAGCCCTGTGACCTATCTCGTAGAGACTCGGAACACAGTTCGGCAAGTTCATGTTGATCATATGCGATCGTGCAGCTGTTTCCAGTATGCAGGAGTGAACACCGGGGCGGAAGCCTGAGACGACCCGACACCGAGGACTTTGGGCCTCATCAGGAGACCCCCTCCCCACCACAGGAGGCGCAGCCTAGGCGCAGCCTGACGCGGACGTGGCAGTACCCCATCTTCGCGATGATGCAGCAACCCCCACCCCGCCACCACCATACGGGAAAGAATTGCAACTGCCAGCTGCCCACAACGGACATCCTGAAGCGCAAGCTGAAGCGCCTTCCGACTCTCTACCAACTCTGCGCAGAAGCCAGCGCGCCCGGAAACCACCAGACCGATATACCTCCCACGATTTCCGTCACTGAAGCTAATGAATGGAGGCGATGATCTTGGGGGGGGGGGGGGGGGGGGGGGGAGAAAGAGGAATATGATAGCGTCAAGCGCATGACGCGTGACTTCGCCATCACGCGCACTGATAGCAGCAGCAGATTAGCAACCGCTGCTTATAAGCGAAGCGTAAGACGAATAAATGCTCATTCCTTGTCCTACAGCGGTCTTCGCTGTTTGGTGCGGCCGTTCGGCTGCCTGACGGTACATTTCACCGGCTAAGCCAGCGGTGCACTAGTTGCGAGTCAGACACACGCTAGTGCTACCCCACGCGGGCACGTTAGTATGGCTTGGCTAAAACGCGGCGGTATATGTATGTCCCGCGGCCTTTAACATAAAGATTGTGATTGCGAAAGAAACAGTGTCCGTGTCGGCGTGGGCAAGAGTGCCCGCTCTCGTGTCATACCCTTAAGTTGGAGCTTAAGTGCCCCCCCCCCCCCGCCCCCCACGAACTTTTTTCTTCCTTAAACCACGGCCAAGCATGCATTAAACCATTAAAATATATTGCTTTCGAAGTCACCCGAGAATCGGCACAAGTAAGTTTTGTGGGGTACCCCACATATACCAGCCTAATTACTGCTCTAGAAATGGTCCAAAATAAGTGTGTTTTATCCTCACTTATACTACCTGACATCAAGTGTAACCTTCATTAAATCAAATCTTTACCTCCCATCACTGTCACTTTGTAGAAAAGTGACTTGTATTGCACTGTTTCACATGTTCCATCATCATTATGTACTCCATGATCACCTCAATCCACTTCCATTTTATGTATTCCATCGCATTAACCATAGCCACAAAGTCGGCATCGATTCAGGAAATCATTTAAATGCTTCTATCAGTCATTCTTGCCGCGCACTTCACGTGTCTGTGTTAATCTTCCTACAGATGTTGTACACATTCATAATTTAGCAGTTCTGTGTAGCAAAAACTAACAATGTATACTCAAGTGCTATTTTATTATTCGCATAACTACTGCGTTTTCTTCAATTTGTGTTATCACTACACCCCCCCCCCCCCCTCTAATGCCTTTAGCCGTTAGGGCTGTAACAAATGAAATTTAGCCGTGAGGGCTATAATAAATGAAATCTATGTCCCAAATGCTCCACCTTCGAGCTAAAAACATGTATGGGAGCACAAAAAAATCACCCACGATTTCTATACTTCGTACTGGAAAATTAGAGCGCAGTTCTTCAGGTATTTTTATTTTGCGCGCTCTTATTCGAAGCTAGAACTAAGGCAGTGGCTTACAGACGGCGCTAAACGTCATTCATATAGATGGTGGCCTTTTTAATCTTCACAATTATTTTTAAAAAAATTTGAGGCATATGTTAGTGCTACCTGTTGAGCCGCATTGTACACTAGGCGGATATTATGTACGTGATACGGATCCATAATTACTCAATTATTCACCTTAAACTGCCTGATAAACATCTTTATGTTTGATTTTTATGAACTACGTTATATCACAAAATTGACGGCCTTCAACATCAAAGGTGAGCCCTGTTTCTCAACTTAGTAAACCACCAATGTGTTTCAAAATATCGAACGTCAAAAAAACACATTTTAATGCTCGTTGAGTTGGCTTTCCTGGTTTGCATGTTGATAAAATGGTGTCTCTCGAACTCTTGTGCTTCAGATACACACGAAGTTGGTTTATTTAATGATTTAGAAGACGTTCACTTGATTTCGGTGACGATACCACTTATATCGCCGTCACTTTATAATTAAGCAATGCGGTTGAGCCAACGGAACAAGCTTTGAAGTGCCTATATTTAGCATTCGTTATTTCGAACTAAACTCCCAATTATAAAAAATTAGAAACAGGGCTCGACTTCGTTTTTCACGGCCACCAATACTGCTATATAACTTGGCCCCTTAAGATCAAAAATGAAGAAGTTTTCATGTTAGTATAACTTTAATAATCTTCTAAATATATATCTATATCAGTTACATAATGACCGCCTTTCTGAACAATTCAGCTCAAAAGACCGCACCGGCGTACCTCTTAGTTTTTCGTACAAAAAACTGTAACGGTTAAGAAAAAAACACCCTTAATAGAGCGAGTGGCGTGTGTTCGGTTACTTGCCGCCAAAGCAGGCAAGCGCACACACAAAGCGTCCACAGTAGAAACGCTGCTGAAAGAGCACTCTCTCATTATGCAGTTATAAAATCGCTCTTATATTCTCTACCTCGTACATTGTTAAATGTAAACTGCTTGAGAGCTGATGTTTAATTTTCAATTAGACAGTGGTTATAGCCCTGTGAGGTTTTACCTGTATGTCCGTTGCCACACGTGATCAGCTGCTCGCATTTGCAGGAGTTCGCACTCTTACTACTACGTCATTAGCAGCCTTCACTTTCTTTCCTGTGTATGTGCGGCAAAAAGGAAAGTGTATTTAATTTGGTGTCATTCAAAGTAGTACCTTTTGCCATTCACTTTAGCAGTATTTTTTAAACAGTCACCGTGCCGTTTTTCTTCTGTACCAGCAGTGGTGAGCCTTGCGGGCTGTGTTGAAAGACCATTTATTAATGCTTGCAGGTGGCCAACGACATAATGAACAGTTCCGTGTCCAGAATAGCTCCGCAGCTGGCAGCCTTTTATCCATTTGGCAGGTTTGTCATGGACATTTATTACAAACCCCTCGTGCAGAAGATCGAAGATGCCCTTTTCACTGTCGCTTTAAAGAAAGGAAAAGCTTTGATACTCAACGCCAGTGTCATTGCCACCTTTCAACTTCCCGGACACCCCATCTCAACGCTTCTTCTCGTTGACACAGGCCTAGGTGAGTGACGTTACGTGGCTTGCGTTCTTTTATAAACTTATACTATTTGCGTCCCACATAATTTTTCATCTCGTCCGTGATGTTTGATCCTTATTCTATGGAGAATAATTTTGGCCCAGATAATACATACTGCCAACTAAACATATCAGGTGATTTTACGCACTAAATGTTTACCTCCCGGTTAGAAAGAAATGAATGGAGTGGCAGACGACATCATTTTAGCTAGAACAGCAGCTCATCCTGCATCTCAACGACACTCATCTATGCAGCAGAAACTTGGAGGGTAAGGAAAATAGTTCATCTTAAGGGCAGCGCAGAAGTAACGTTAAGAGACAGGAAAATTGCAGAGTGGGTCAGGGTTGAGACTCGGATTAGTGACATCCTAGTCAAGATCAAGAGGAATAAATGGGTTTGGGCAGGGGTTGTAATGCGAAGGCAAAATGACAAGTGTCCTTAATGGTAGCAGAGTGATAACAAAGAGAGAAAAGGTAAGCGTAGGAAGGGGCAGCATATAGTTAGGTGGGCGGATGATATTAAAATGTTTGCTGTGATAGTGAACCACAGCTGGCACAGGACAGAGTTACTTGGAGAGGTATGGGAGAGGCCTTTGCCTGGCAGTGGGCTAAATCAGGCTGGCGGTGATGATGAATACTGAAGTTAACAGCGCAGATCGCGGAGTTCGATACGTGATTAAGGTAAAAAAGCATACCTGCAAAATCGATTATTCGTGAACTGCAGACCCTTCTGATATCTTTCCTTGGAAGGTAGAGCACGTACCACATGCACGTCAAAGCAAAGCATGTGATGTGACGCCGGAACACCGGTGCAATCACGAAAGTCAGCGTTTACCTGGCCAAGTTCATTTTTTTTCCTCAATAAGAACTGTATGCTAAAACCCTGGAGACGCAGCCTAGCGATTTCGGCTTCCTCACTACGCTTTGGAATCAACTAGCAATTCGTAGCGTCTAAACTCCTTAGCAGATATTTGTAAATGAGCAATATCTGCTGTGAACTCCAAGATATATGCAAGCTTAATCAATATTACTTTTGTGTTTCAGTATTTATGCGCTGCGTCTGCCTCTCTACCTCAAGTACTCTTTTTCCACCGCGTCAAAGGTACAGAATATAGACGCTCATCTTTGTACTGTTCTTTCGCTCATGCTAAAAGCCACCGGAACCTGGCTTTATCTGCCCTTGGAGACACCAGAAGGGCGGCACCCGAATGAGAGCGGTAAAAAGAGCACCAACAGCACGGCGCCTTTAATTGGCAGCGACATAGGGGAGAGCCGCGCGGTCGCCAACGGACGGCGCTTCTGCTCTACACGCTCGCGGGCGGTCTTTCCCGAACGAACTCCAGATGTCGGCCACGGTGCATGTTGGGGAGTGGGGACGTGGCCACCGAACCATGTGCATGTGCGGGGCAGACAGAAAGAGTTCCTTGTGGACATTGCGGGTGGAAAAGCGGGTGGGCGGGGCCAGTGGGAAAAGAAGAGTCGTCCAAGGAAGACGTGTGTAATCTTTCCTGAATATACTCAATGGTTTTTTCATCTTTATTCAGTTTTTGTCCCCGTGTGATTTACCCACTATGATTTGAACCCTCAAGTTTAAAGTTCAAAGTTGTAGCATTATCGCTAGATTCAGAAAAGCTACTATACATTACAATGGTGCCAAAACCTGGCAGGAGAAGACGGCGGTGAAATCCGAACGGATCACGAGGGGTTCCAAAGACTGAGCTGAAGGAACGACAACATGAAGAAGCTTACGGCCAAGAGGAGAAGTCGGCGAGGGCAGAACACCATCCTAATCAATGAGGCCACAGCAGTACTGCCGACAGCCGACGTTCATCAACTGACAGCTCTGTTGCAGACTACAGGTAAGCAACGATGAACTGCGGTAGTTAAATGACGACTTAGAGGACCCTCTACCAGAGGAACGTTTCGAGTCCGTACTCACCGGGGCTACCGAATAAGACGACCGGGCCGTGAACACAATCGGTCTTCTCAAGGCTCGGATAGCAGCTTCGCAACCCACAAAGCCTGCAGTAAAAAGCTCCGAATCGACGTAAGCGCCGCTGCCGACACCAAGGCACAGTGGCATAAAGCTCCCGAAGCTGCATCTAGATTCATTCAATGGTGAGCTTGTCAATTGGCCGACATTTTAGGAACGCTTCTGCGAGACGTAGCATGAAAATTGGAGCTTGTCGAGAGCGATGAAGTTCCATTACTTAAAGAGCCTCCTCATCGGGCCCGCTTCGTCGGCAGAAAGAGGATTGCAGGCAACAGAGGCCTGCTATGACGACGCAGTACAGATACTCTAGCGCCGTTTCGGCGACAAGGGACGAATAGAGCAGGAACGTCTTGCCAAGTTAAGGATGCTGCCGTCTGTATCGTCTTCAGGAGATGTGAGGGGACTCCGCCGGCTTTATGACCATGTGCAAGCTCACATTTGCGGACTCACGGGACTGGGAGTGATCACGCATGCTTACGCTGCAATGCTTTGCGACATCGTACTAACAGCGCTGCCGCGAAACATGGTAGTAGAGTTTCATCGACTGACAAGCCGAGCTACGAAGCCAGGTGCGTCGTCGCCAGCCGATAGCAGCCCCGCCTCGCCACTTCAGCAGTCCGCCTCTACACATGCAGCAGAGAGATCCGACGGCTGGTTAAATGAGATATTAGAGTTCTTGCTAGTAGAGACCGAGTGCCGAGAGCGGTGCAAACAAGATCCTGTCATTGTTATTTATTTATTTATTTATTTATCAATACTGCAATCCCCTCTGGGGATTTTAGCAGGGTGGGATACAATAAATACATAATGAAAACAATAACACAGACAAAGCATAAAATACAAATTAGATCCATGGAGCGTATAAACAGTTAAAGACAACACATTTCTAAACAATACCTGAAATAAATGCCGATAGTGATGATTTTGAAATTTGATCATTGGTTAGCAGATTCCATTCAGTTACTGTTCGGGGAAAGAAAGAATACTTAAAACAGTTATTATGGGTGCTAAAGGCGGTTATTCTGCGACTGTGTCTCTGCCTTGTAGAATACCCAGATGAAAAACTAATTATTCCCGTGAGGTCGGTTTTATAATGACCGTTAATAAGTTGAAAGAGGAATTTTAGTCGTGATACACGGTTTCTTTGCGTTAATGGTGGCAGGTTTGCTTTCATTAGTAGTTCGGTTACTGATGTACGTCCAAAGCTATTATATAGGAAGCGAACTGCTTTTCTTTGCACCATTTCCATCTTGGTGATGTTAGTCTTGGTGAAAGGGTCCCACGGAGCGCTATGAAAAACGCCCGAATCAGCATACTGCCAGTGCCGATGTGCTTTCTACGCAATCGGAAAAGGCTGAGAAATGTGCGTTCTGTGATTCATACAAGCACGGCACAGAGGTTTGGACAGCTGCGCTGACAAACAAAGAAAAGACGGAGAAGTTAGCCAAGGCAAAAAGGTGCTTTTGGTGCAAGAAGTAGGCACAGGTCTAAAGACTACAGGAGAAAAATAAGTCGCTAGCATTGCGAAAGAAGACATGCGACCTCGGTGCGCATTTCCAATTGGACAGTAGAGAAAATCGACGCACCAACTGAGGTCCCTGCCAAGAACGTGCATGCAGCCGCTGGCAGAAAAGAGACTCAAGAGACAGCGCTGCAGACTTTCGCTCCTTTGCTGTGGGGGACACTAAATACGGCTAAATCCAGGTCGTAATGGACGGTGGAAGCCAAAAACATTTATTCTAGAGGATATCTCAAAAACACTTTATTTGGAGACGTTGGGACAGAGCTACTTCCATCTGAACACATTTGGGAAGTCTGCCGCGCAATTGCAAAGATGCCGGCTCGTCGAACTTCGCCTTCGGAGCCAGTATAGCGACCAAGAATCCACAGTAGATGCTATTGAGGTGCCCTTTATATGCAAGGATGTCCAGAATGTGCCCGCAGATCACAGTTTTGTGCAAAAGATATAACTCGGAGGAGTATTAATCGGAGACAAAAAACTCTACCCCGGCATTGCATCTCTCCCAGGAATTCGATTGTTATTTGGCGCCGATAACTTCTGGAAATCCCAAACTGGTGAAGTGCAGCGAAACGACAAAAACGAAGGGTTGGCAGCCGTTAACACCGAACTTGTTTGGACCATCGAGGGGCCGTTTGGTGTGACCTCCAACCTCATACTGGCAAGAAATATTTGCATAATACAAATAGGTTTGAAGACGGCTGACCAGGCGCACACTACGCCGCACAAATTCGCTAAACTGGACGCCATAAGCATAAAAGATTTCCCAGAGACGCCCAACACACCAGCACTAGACAAAGTGGTTGCAGAAGAAAGAAAAAGGCAAACTAATAAACATTTTGTCTCTGAGCCCCAAGCTTCATTACTGCGAGCAGAAAATTATAGTAGCCTTACTCGCTTGCTGAGTGTGACCGCCTGGATACGAAGATTTGTGAACAACTGCCGGAGAGGAGGAAGAGGAAACAACTTTATTTAGTCGCCTGCAGAACAACCCCATGACTAAATGCCGCCGCGCCGCGGGCCCTGAAGTCTTCTGAGCAGGCTGGTCTCTACTCAACTCCAGCGTGTGTTACTCCCGCGGTCGGTCGCCCTGAGGGGCAACGTTCCGTCGGTTTCGCTCGGCCTTTGTCTTTCAAGAGCCGCCGAGACGTACTGGTGGGCGGCCCAGGTTTGGATTTCGTGGTCATAGCATTCCGCCGCAGTCGCGAGTCGTGGCAGGATTGTTGTACTTGTCGAAGCCTCGTTCGGGAACGGCCGGATAAGAAATGCTCCTCTGAGGAGATTGATACGGTACGCAACTTCTGGATTAGATGTGCCCAAAGAGAAGGCTTCGAGCATGAAATTATGACGTTATCCCGCGGAGAAACGCTACCTAACTCGCAAGCTGCTCAGCTTCAACTATTTCTAGATCCTGAGGGGTTGCTCCGGGTACCAGGCAGACTACAATTTGCAACGCTGCCAGAAGTGAAGCACCCTATTCTCCTCCCTAAGGATAACGCTGTCAAAAACCTGTGATGAATGCAGCGCACCGCCGCACCCTGCCACCCTGCACGGGGGGGCGGGGGGGGTGCAGTCAAGTATGACAGAACTTCGCGAGTCGTTCTGTATTCCTAGCGCCCACCAACAACTAAAAAAGCTCATAGAGTCCTGCCCTGTGTGCTTCCGACAACAACTTAAGGCAGCAAAAGCACCCATGGCACCTCTTCCTTGCGACAGAGTGAGCGACAATCAGGCTTTTGAAGATTTGGGCATTGATTTTGCCGGCCCGTTGAACAAAAGCAGGAGGGATGGCAGCTGCAAAAGTTACATTGCCGTATTCACCTGCGCAACAACAAGAGCTCACCTGCAGCTAGTCCCTAATTTAACGATTGTATGTTAGAAGTTCATCACAGAAAAAGCAGCATGGTGGGGAGGCTGGTGGGAACGAGTAGTTAAGACGGTGAAAGAAACGCTGCGGAAAATCTTCGCACATCAAAGCCTCTCACTCGAGTAGCTAGCCAGAGCGCTGGCAGACGTAGAGGCAACGATTAATTCCCGCCCACAGGCATACGCCTCCGCAGACCAAAATGAACTATCGGTCCTGACGCCTTCCCATCTCATCTCATCACGGGCAAACGGCTGATCACTTTGCCCGAAGTAAAGACAGCGCCAATTCCTTCGGCCACTGCAACAGACATAGGTCGAAGATGGAAATACCGGCAAACTATCATGAATCCATTTTGGAGGCGATGCTTGAAGGAGTACCTCCTTCAGTTACGGTGCCCCACTGCGCCTCTTCAAGACCTGCGAGTGCCATAGCCGTGAACGACCTGGTGATCGTGCACAAAGAAAATGCGCCAAGGCATATGTGGCAGACTGCTCGCCTGGTGGAGGTCTTTAAGGGGCGAGATGAACATGTCCGGTCGTGCACCGTCAAGATGCTGTCCGAAGTCTTCATAAGACGACTGTTACAGGTCCCCTATCCATTAGAAACGAACGTAAAATGAGTTTATACTCATTTGGGGGGGGGGGGGGGGGTGTAAAGAAACAAAGAAAGAAGCAGAAGCAGCAGTTCCTCGTAAAGAATTGACAAGCTGTAGGAAAGTGCTACAAAGCAGGCACAGACGGCAACGGAAACCTGGGTGCCCTTGGAGGCATCCGAACGGCGGCACTCGAGAGCGGACAAAAGGCCACCAACAGGACGGCGCCTTTATTGGCCTTTAAGTTGTAGCATTACCGCTAGATTTCGAAGAAGGTACTACATATTACAGCGTTGTCTGTACCCTTCGTGCATTAGCCGTCGCTGTGGCTCAGTGGTTAAGGTTCTCGGCTGCTGACCTGAAAGGCTCGGGTTCGGTGCCGGCCGTGGCGGTCGAATTTCGATGGAGACGAAATGCTAGATGCCTGTGTTATGTGAGATATCAGTGCATGTTAATGGACCCCAGGTGGTCGAAATATTCCTTAGCCCTTCACTACGTCATCCCTTATAGCCCGAGTTGCCTTGGGACGTCAAACACTATAAAACGAAACCTTTGTGTGTTCAAAATGGCATGCTTGCGATGAACGTCGCCCCCAACAAGACAGCGTACGTCCTCGTCGTTCCGAACAGCTTACAAAAAGAAATAAAGCAGGCTTCGCACTACTAACCAACAGCTTCACATATCGGGTTTACATTCCCCATTCGTCGCATTTAAGGTAAACAATACTGACTGCGATTGTCCGCCTTCGTCGCATGGTATGTCAAAACATGCCGTCAGCGTCAACGGTCGACGCTGTCGATCAGGCCAGCTGGACCTTTAACGCTCATACCACCACCGAGCAATCCCTTTCAATAGATTGCAAAGGATCTCCTCGTCCCCTTTCCAACGTCAACATTGATGAACAAGTGGAACATAGCAAAGACCGGCTACGTGATCCGCTAGGCCGAAGCAAAAGCCCTGCCGAGTGGTACTGAGTTTCAAGAAGAAAATTTTTTTGTCAAGCAGATCCTTCAGCTTCAGGTCGCCCTAGAAGTTTCACCACGCATAGGGTAGCAACATTTACTGAACCCCACCCCAGCCATTCTGAACTACAGCCACATAAGCCAACATCTAACGACTGCGTACCATTCGTAGATCAAGAGTCCTACGGAGCGTCTGAACAAAAGTAATGCTGACATGATCGCCATCTGTGTGGACACCGAACACAAGACCTGGGATGCCATCCTGTCTTACGTATTCTTTGTGTACAACACTGCGGTGCAGGAAACCACCTGATGACACCGTTTATGCTCGTCTATAGCCAGGAGGCAACCACTTCGCTTGACGCCATGCTCCCAACGTTACCGATGAAATCAACGTCGACGTCGCCGCCTATCTCCAGCGCGCGGAAGCAGCCCGACGTCTTGCCCTGCTACAAATCAAGGACCAACAGTGCACCGACGCCCGACCCTACAATGTACGCCCACGTCACACACAATATGAGCCCGGTGAGCGTCTGTCGGTGGGAAGGCCGAGTCACCGCCGCGGACTAGGAGAGAAGCTATTGCACCACTACTTCGATCCGTTCAAGGTGCTTCGTCGAATCGGAGAACTTGGCTGCGAGTTTGCCCCTGGTGGAGTTGCAGCATCAAAGCGGAGCCGTTCACGCCCACAATTTGTGCAAATCGTGCCCCTGAATCCTGGTTATTTACGCTCAGTATTGACAGAATCAGTATCTTTCTCAAGTCCGTTTACTTGTTTTGGTAGCGATAGATACATTACGATAGAATTTCGAGCCTTCAGCGTGGCGGCGCCGCCACCCTGTGGCTGCGCCGCGACGCTGTCACGCGGTGCGGAGCAGCTGCCGGCGGCTCGGCGTCGTGGCTGATTAAAATGGTTGGTCACGTGATTGGCCACGTGAGCAAGTTACACTCGACCAGCTGTAGCTATCGCGTCACTGCAGGTTTAACCCAGTCTAAACCACCGTCAATTTTTTTTCAATTCCTTTCTTTTTGTTTTAAAGTTTCCAGCCGATACTTAGTTGAGCCGCCGCGGTGGCTCAGTGGTTATGACGCTCGACTGCTGACTCAAAAGACGCGGGTTCGATCCCGGCCATGGCCCATGTACAGTGCGATGTCAGCGCACATTAACCCTTTATGGGATAACGGGACACATGGGTCCCGCTTTTTACTCTCACGAAAAACCTCCGTACGCGGCAGCGGGTGAATTTCTGGGCAACAGTCTTGTCGCGCCATCTATCTCGAGTCTTTGACAACGCTTGTGCGACTAAGTTTTAGGATTTCCTGTAGATGGCACCACCAGCATTCACAGCTGAACTTTTTCCTTTGTGAAGATTCGTGCCGGTAAAAATTGCTCCCGCTTGTTCGCGCCCAAAAAGATTTCGAGATGAATGGTAAGTTTTTCCTTTTCTGTCCTTCAAGGGAAATACTTGGTGCATGCCCTAAACGATTTATTAGGTAGTCAGAATCGCAGAGTGCCCGAAAAAGAGGTCTCTATGAGCGCCAGAGCCGGATTGACGCGATCGAAAACACTAAGAGAACGTGAAGGGTGCGCTCCAGGGGGCATAATTTTTGCACACAGTATGCTGAAAGTATGCTACGACTAACAAAGTAAGCTGTCGATGTTGATAATTCTAAGTTTCGTTTCGTTTACGAATTCGCAGGGGGCTCGCTTACGCGGGATGAAGCGCTGGCGCTCTACTTCAGTTTGCCTGACGAGTCTGAGACTAGTGAAGACGAGGCCCAAAGCAGCGAGGACGACTTTGTCCCTGAGCTAGCGCCGTCGGATTTGAGCTTTGAAGACGACGAAATCGAAGCTGGTCCATCAAAGAGCAAGCGCCAACGGCGGTCTACTCCTTCAAAAAAAGGTTTCAGGAGGAAACGGAATGCGCTCCTGCTGGATCAAGGTGGAGAGAGTGCGCCAGAAGAGGAGGAGGTCGGCAGTGCATGGACTACAAATGAACCGCTAAGTACAGTTCAAAGCCCAAAGACATGGGATTCTCAAACCTCCCAAAAGGCGCCAGCACGCGCAGTTGATGCATTCACGCTCTATTTTGATGATGAGATGATTGAATTCATAGTTGAGCAGACCAACCTCTTCGGTGCAAAGAAGTACCCAAGGAAGTGGCAAATTTTGACAAAGGAAGAGTTACGAGCGTATTTTGGTGTACTGCTGTTGATGAGCGTGTGCCCAAGGCACCACCTGTATCAGTATTGGAGCCGTGACCCTCTCTTTCATTGTGAAGAAATTTCAAAGCTGATGTCCTTCAAACGATTTCAGCAAATTATGAACTCGCTTCGTGTGAATGACACAACGAAAGAAAAAAAGAGAGGAGAAGAGGGATATGACCGTCTGGCCAAGGTGCGCCCTCTTATTACAAAGCTGAACCAAAAGTTTCAAGAAGAATACACTCCTTCCTGTCATCAATCAATTGATGAAAGCATGATCGCTTTCAAAGGAAGGTCAAGCATGAAGCAGTACCTTCCTTTGAAACCGATCAAACGTGGGTACAAAGTGTGGTGCAGGGCAGACGCACAGACTGGTTACCTGCTCCAGTTCCAGGTATACGAGGGAAAAAATGAGCAGCGGCCCGCAGGCCAAAGCTTAGGCGAGTATGTCGTCCTTTCCCTTTCTGAAAGCGTAGAGCCTGGCACACAGCTCTACTTCGATAACTATTTCACGTCTACACCGCTCATGCAAACGCTTGCCCAGAAGGGTATCTTGGCCGCGGGTACCGTCCGTGTCAACAGGAAGGACCTTCCTGACGATCTAAAGAAAAACAACAAGCTTCAGAAGGGAGAGTACCTGTGGCGCAGCAAAGGCAATGTCTCAGCATACCAATGGCATGATTCAAAGAACGTTCATGTCCTATCTAATTTTCACGACCCGAACGAAACTGAAGAAGTCCAGAGAAAACTTTCTAATGGTTCATCAGTGGGTGTGGTCTGCCCCAAAGCGGTCGCTGACTACAACCGTTGGATGGGAGCCGTAGACAAGTTCGACCAGAAAAGAAACTCCTATGCGGCTGACAGGCGATCGAAAAAGTCGTGGTATCGCATATTTTATTTTCTTTTTGACTCATCAGTTGTAAACAGCTTCATTCAGCATAGTGGCAACAGCGACATGAGCTACATGTGGTTTCGGCTCGTTCTGGGACGGCAGCTGATCAACGGGCAAACATTCCGACACTACAGGTCTGTTGGGCCGTTCCGCAAGAACAAAGGTGGCACTAAGAGCGGCCAAAAAATGGTCGGAATTGCAGACGAAGTAAGGTTTGCAGGTACTGGTCACAACCCACGGAAAGTGCCAAACAGGCGTAGATGTAGGTGGTGTTCCACCTCCGGGAGTGAAACGCGCACGAAGTTTGTGTGTGGTGTGTGTAATGTACCCCTGTGTGCAACCTGCTTCGGCCCCTTCCACCAACAATGACAGAACTAACCACAGCTTGGTGCTCGCGTGAGTCAATGGGACAGTGTTGTCCCACTTTTTCAAAAGGACAACATGTGCCAATGGGACACATGCGTCCCACTTTTTTTCATTAAACTATTGCTGCTATTGTTCTGAAATTTCTTCCATATCATTTCTGAAGATGCCTAGACCCGAAAAATGTGTAGTTTTTTTCTCTATGTTACGGAAATTATAGGTGAACCCACAAAGGGTTAAAGAACACCAGGTGGTCGAAGTTTCCGGGGCCCTTCACTGCGGCGTCCCTCATAGGCTGAGTCACTTTGGGACGTTGAATCTCAATAAACCAAACCAGTTCTTATTTGATAGGGACGTAATGACACGCATCGTTGTGTTGTTTGTTCATTCACTCTCAAAACGACCGATCCGGAGCATCATCATTTTGTTTGAGACGCCAGATGTGGTCACCTTTATTTCTATTCATCGTTGCCACGCGCAATTGCTTCTACGTTTTTTTGAGATTGTTGTAGTAGCTTTCGAATCTTTATCTCGAAGGTTGCTTGCCAGTTTTAAGTTGAGCGCGGCCAACAACTGCAGGGATTCTATTCGATGAACGCCGAGTCGTTCAGTTCATTGTAGGTCCAGGTCAGCCCAAAAGACAGTTTTTTTTGGAAGCTCTTTTTGCTGGATCTTTTTGCTGCCGGACTGCCGTCACCACTACGTGGCTCTTACAGTGCCTTCCGGGCCGGTTATGGGGATTTATAACGTGTGGGGCAGTGAAGACTTTCTCCTGCACTGCGACCAAATTTTTGTAGGTGATGCGTACGCTGTGTACGTATGGTAGTGCCACTACCTTCCTTGTAATGCGAAAGCACTCTCCGGTGGTTCTGAACCCACCATGATCGTCCAGTGTTTGTCTGCGTCTGTCCGCATCCAACCTGAGTCGCGCAAATTCCACTTGTGGCAGCACCTGTCATCTACACCGTGGTTTCGCTCTGTGTACGAGCGTTGCACACATTCTATTTCAATGCACTAGCAGTTATTGTGGATATTCACCGCATTTAGCCGTTGGGTGTCTGCCTGTCTGTCTGTCTGTCTGTCTGTCTGTCTGTCTGTCTGTCTGTCTGTCTGTCTGTCTGTCTGTCTGTCTGTCTGTCTGTCTGTTTGTTTGTTTGTTTGTTTGTTTGTTTGTTTTCTTGAAGCCGGTTTTCTGGCTTATTGCTCCCCTGCTCAGGCATGTAAATATGTACCTAGCAACCTGCTCACCGTATCAGGCCGGAGCTCCTTAGTCGCGAGATTTTGATTGGGAAGGCCAACCTGGGTCACAGCCCAACCCAAGCAAATAAAGTCCCACCGATGGCAGCACCTGCCATAGAAGAGCAGTGGCGCATCTTTTCAATGCTGCACCACTGTGCCAAGGGTAGTAGGAAGACTCCCAGATATCTATGAATGGAGAGACCAATTCCTCAGACACAGTCATGAACGCGTTATCTCTATCCGAACAAATGCCATCCGTGAACACTGGATCTGAACACCGGAACCGAAGAGAAAACTTAACTGTTACCGCAGCCTCTTCCAATTTGGCCTAATTACGCTAATTGGTCATCATTTTTTTCTCCTTACCTTCTGTTGCCAGCTGGCTCAGGACTGACATGATCCATTGTATTTTTTTATTCATGATACTCACGGGCTATTTTTACATGGGAGCATTGGGTGGGTAGGCTAGTAAATATGAATTTAGAAGACAGTAGAGTAAACACGATTGCAAAGAAACGTTATGAAATAGCAAGAGATACTAAGCAGAATGCATCAATCATTATCAGCCTCACTACAATCATTGCAGGGCAAAGGCCTCTCTCATGTCTCTCAAATTAACCCTGTCATTTGCCAGCGGCTGCCACCGTACACCAGCCAACTTCTTAATCAGATCCGCCCACCTAACTTGCTTGGCCCCCATCAGAATGCGGGAGTGGGCGGCAGAGCAGAATACAGGTAAATTAAAACAGAGTTATGCGATTTTCAAAATGCGTTGATATGTAAATGGAACATCGATTTTCCACTGAAGTTAATAAAACCACAATTTCGTTCATATTATGCAGCAGTAAACGAGTTTTCTGGTGAGATTACATAAAACCGCGAAATTAGACGAATATGGTGATTATCTTATCTCGAAACAAGGCAGGATTTTGTGGTGTTAGTAGGATCGTGAGGAAGGCTTTCTGAATAGTCTATGGCACGTACGTGTCAGGGCAGATATGTTAAACGTTTTAGTACGAACAATAATACGCATATAGCTGTTGTGATTGTGGTTACGATGTGATGTACGGCATGGCCGTGACAAAGGCAGAATGTGATTGGGAAGATTGAAAACCATTTTTTGAAACAAGAAAAAGGTGAATCTTTATAACGTGGTTCTAAATACTCAAGTGATAGTGATTACTTGACGTTAGTGACGCTGGAACGAAGGTAATAATTGTGAGTTATGAAACAAGCAGCACTGTTCTCTATGTATTTTAGACGCCGTGTTGGATATATTTTGTGAGGTGACCAGATGGGCGATGCAAATTTAAGTTGCGGACGGACAAACAACCGATGACCTAGTTCTTGCGTATCGGCTGTAGCACGCTAAGTTTACTTTTTAAGTGCCCGAGGGTTCGTAAAGCCTTAGCTGTGACTTTACTTACGCGTGTCGACCAGGACATAAGCACCCAAGCCTCTAATTATTAAGAATGCGGTGTCGCATAAGTTCAAGACTCCTGAGCAAATGAGTACGCATACTCATAAATTCTGGACAAGTGAATTTTTCAATGAAAAGTATTAACAAATGATTTTTTTTCACTTATTATCAGGTTCAGCTATAGCGATAGATATATCCGGAGGTCTCCCCTCGCGAGGCATGCAGGTTTTTATTAACATTTTCGCTAACGTCAAAAGCCTTACGTATTGACTTTCTATGGCTGCCTTAAATTAAATACTCAATGCCACCATAAGACAGGAAGATTTGGCTACGCATCAAAAGATTGGGCCGTTAACTTCCATATTTCTGTAACTCTGTCTTACAGTGTCTTTCATATCTGCCTGTCAGTTAGAAGTGAATCCTGGAACGGTGCAGCTCCCGGCTTCAGCTTTGGCGCCTCAGTTTGCATAAAGCTTCTCACATTGGGCTCTCAAGCTTCTCACCTGGTTGTTTTATTTGAGCATAATAAATTTTTAAGTACGTTCTTGCTCTTTGCTTTTTATTTCAGGTGCGGACCTCACTAGAGGCGACAGCGTATATCAAGGCTATTTCAGCAAGTTTGTTGGAAAAGGCCGCTACACTGTTAATTTTTTCGCTTCTAGCACGCCGCATTCCCTTTTTCTCGAATTCATCGACCCAGTCGTGTTTGGTAAGGCAATCGATAGAATGCAAAAACTTGAATCTATTGTGGGTTCTATGGAACGTTCAGTATGCTGTCAATGAAAATATAATAACCGTCAGCTGACCTCCTTTAGGTTTTCAAGAAGAATTTTACACACTGCTGGATAAACTAGTTGGTGTGTATTAGTGGTGATCTGTAAAGTGAATGTGGTTCAACTTTCCGACACCTAACTGTAGTCAATATTTCAAAGCCATCGTAGAGCACAATTTCCCCAATTGCACAAATGGGGCTCTGAAATGCGGGCTCTTGTGAGCCCTGCTGGGGCTGCCAATGGCGGTCCGATGTGGGATATGTGCGGAATTTGCAGCTCGTTACCGGGCTGATCCCACAGCGGCTGCCCTGTGGGCTAGCTGCATAGCCCCAACAGGGGACCCCCATGGTCCACATGCATAAAAGCGATAAAAGAGGCTTGACACGGTCCCTTGTGGAACCCTAATGGGCAGTAATGGTCTCCTCAGAGGGGACCAGGAGGAGGATAAGTTGTCAGTGCAGCGGCGATCCACACCGGCTGCCCCATGCCAAGCCAACATGGGCTAACCCGTGCGAAGCCCACAGGCAAAACCGGCCACTTTCGCTTCTGAACCGATTTTGCTTGGGACGATCGCTCCCTCGCCCCATTTCTTCTTCCCGATTAGAACGCCGATTGCCACTCGTCGCAGCCATTAATCTCTCAGTTTAAGTCCCCTGAAAGCACGGCTTATTTTAACCTTCGGGCCGGAAACACGAGCTCTGATGCAGGCCGGGAGAGGCCTGTTGGAGTGTCGCAGGTTTTACGCGACAGCTTAAGGAGCTCGTTCTGCTGAAATCCAGGCGTCGCCCGTAGGGGAAAAAACCCCCCAATTTCTGTAATCAGAAAAGAGATAATCGAGTGCGCATTTGGGCTCCAACTCAACCCACCGCGTGCCGTCTGTACCCGCCGCACATAGGCCACGAAGGTGTTTTTTTTCTTTATTGCCCATTTGCCACTAAGGGTCGTTGGTTCAGCCGTGTTTCAGGGGCAGCCACTGAACGTGTTATGGGGTGTATGACTTAGTAACGTGTGTTTTGGATGCGTTCTCATCTTATACTGATGAAAAAGATATGCTAAATAAAATTAGGCATCAGAACTTGCAAGGAATAAAAAGGCAGTGTTATGGCGTTTCGTAGTACTGAAACAAATGGTGTGTATGTGTATGAAGTGGCGGGGTATGTCGTGCACTATAACCTTGATAGTGATTGATGATTGTAATCGACAATCGTGGACGGTAATGTGATTGTCGATTGGTAATGTTTGAGAAATATGAAAGAAAACGAAAAAAAGAGAAAAGGAGGAGAAGGCGCGAACAAGAGTCTCACGTAAAGTAAGTCAAACGTCACATGACTTAAAAAGAAATTGTGGCGCACAGAACAAGATAGCACGAAGGAGAAGACACGAACAAGTTTGGCGTCACATGACGCCTGGACCTATGCGTGGGCAATGCCTAGTATTGTGAATATAGCTCACCTCTTTGGTATTTGAATCAATAATGTTTTGGAGATCTACGTCGTAACATTCTTCCACCATTTGCATGTAAAAAGATTGCTCCTGTAAACTTTTGCCCGGACGATTTCAGTGTGTGCGTGGTCATCTTCCTTTATTTGCGGCGCATTCCGCAGCATCGATGCGAGGTGCTTGTTCAGGGTCTTGAGCCGCTCTTCCTCATGACACTTCTCTCTGATTAGTCTTGCACGTATACACCATATGCCTCTGTAAAGAAAAATAAAATCCATAATACTTATCCTAGTGATGTTAGCGTGAAGGGCAAGAAATTTAGGAAAGCAAGTGAAAGAAAATTTTGCGATTTTTTATCCCTCTGGAAGGATGAGACCCCCTACGCTATGCAATCTACAAATGGCCAGTTAAAAAAAAAACGCTGAACTTGCCGAAAGTGTGCGTTGACGCCGAGCGCATAACCGAGGCAGAGCAAACAGTTAAAAAGAGTGATTTCAAATGCGTACTTACGTCCTAGCACCACGCCGTCGCCGTCATAAAATCCTTCGCCACTGCCGTGGCCGTCACCGCTCAAACGTCACTAAATAATACTGTTCATCACTGGCGTCTTTAGAAGCGAAGTCCATCACCAAGACACAGACGACAGGATTCCAGCATTCTTGCACTCGACGTATGCGTTGGATGGCGTTGTCATCCTCCAGAGAGGATTGATTAAGAAATCAAGAGGAAATGCGCAAAACACTGCATGACAGGTAGTCAACGAGGGCAAGCGAGTGCCAGCGCCAGTTTTAGCGGCTCTCTTCGTCGCCTGACACCCAATCCAACCGCAGGAAAAAAACAAAACTGCCCCAAAGCAGCGCGGGAAAGGCGGGGGTGTTCTGCGCTGCGTCATCGTGCAATGACCGGACAAGTGCACAAGTAGTAGAATACGACCCCTCCCACGAGACGCTTCGTGGAAGCGTCACGTGGGAGGGGTATGGAAGGGCGGCTTAAAATGTTCTGTAGTGGACTGTAGTGAGCACGTCGTCGCCACTTCGGTGAATGTAGCTGGGAGGGACAGGGCTGAGACGTGGAGGAGCCCTCGGGGAAGGAACAAAGGTCGACAGAAGAACCAGGGATAAGCTGGATTTTTGTTGCGAACAGACCCAAGGAAAGGAAGGAAGGGGTGGTGAGACGAAGGAAGAAAAACTTGGAAAAGCATCTGCGCAAAGACGTGCCACTCGTGTGGTGTTTCTGATGGTGCTTTTTGTTTTTGTTTTCTTCTCTCGAGTGCTGTATCTCTTCGCTAGCCCGAAGCATCGCCCCTTAGGGAACACCCAAATCTCCGTTGAGTTAGCCTCTTCTCGTTTGTCGATTAAAAGGCTCTGGGCGATTAATATCTCTTCCTTGTTGGACCAACGGCGGGGCCGTTTCTAATGGTGCGTGTTTTCTTTTCTTGGACAAGTTCGGTTTCAAAAATGGCGATTACTTGGCGAAAAAGCGAAAAAAAAATGCCTGCGCGAAAGCCAAGAATTTCCTTTGTCTTCATGGACGCGTCGCTACAGAAGGCGGCTAGCGGACGTTAAGAAAGGCGCTGCAATGAACGACGGCCCTAACGAAGCTTCTGCAGCCTCTAGCGCCGTCGTCGGAGACATGTTATGTTCATGAACCAGCCGTGAACGCCATGCTCCACATGTTGCATGGAGACGAAGAAAGCGCGTGTAGTGATGGCGTAAGTTAAGTGTATTAAAAAAACCAGAAACCTTATGCTGGCAGCTTTCTCCGTGGAGACCATAGAGCACAATAAAAATTCAAGCAATATGCGCAAAAGAAGCACGAAAAAATTCCAGGTAAATAAGTGAGTTTTGTTGTTGTTACCTGCTACTTCCTAGGGGAGATCAGTGGAGTCTACCCGTGATCGC
This sequence comes from Amblyomma americanum, assembly GCA_030143305.2. Classification (NCBI taxonomy): domain Eukaryota; kingdom Metazoa; phylum Arthropoda; class Arachnida; order Ixodida; family Ixodidae; genus Amblyomma; species Amblyomma americanum. The sequence continues at coordinate 39,326 of JARKHS020012338.1, forward strand.
TCCCCCGGCGGTTGATCGCTTTAGAAACAATTCATTTATTGATTTCTTTCCACCTACGCGTGGCAAAATCCCACTTGCTCTAAGAAACATATTTTGTATTAATATTGAGATTACACTTGCTGTATTTATGTGCTGCGGGACAGGCCTATTTTTATTTTTCATTTTGTAGCCGAATTCTTCTTGTTGATAAGCAGGCCAGATTTCTTGCGATGGCAGCGGTGCCGTCATCAAAAAAATCGAAGCAGACGGACAGTCACTGCAAAATGCGATTGTACAAAAGTTTGCTGTCCCTATGCAACAGGACCACCGGCGAACTGAATCTACTGTAGGCGGGGATTCCTACTTTATAGTTCGCGACGTTCCAGGCTTTGAAACGGGCGAGATGACAGAATTCTTCTTCTTTATGGTACGCAGGACAGCTTTCTTCCGATGGCAGCGGTGCCGTCATCGAAGAAATCGAGGCAGGCGGACAGAAGCACTGCAAAAAGCGAGTGTACAAATGTTTATTTTCCGCGTCCAAGATCATCACGGTCGAAATAAAGCAACTGCAGGCGCGGTTTCCTCATTTATAGTGGGCGTCGTTCCAGGCTTCGATGCGGAAGAGATGACCGGATTCTTCTTGTTGATGATACGCAGGTCAGCTTTCTTCCGATGGCACAGGTGTCGTCATCGAAGCAAGCGAGGGAGTTGGACAGAAGCACTGCAAACGGCGAGTGTAAAAACTTTAGTTTCCACGTCCAAGACTACCACGGTCGTACTAAAGTAACAGCAGGCTCGGATTCCGCATAGTGGCCGTCATTATAGGCTTCGCAGCGAACTGGATGACCGGATTCTTCTCGCTGATGATACGCAGGTCAGCTTTCTAGCCATGGCAGCGGTGCCGTCATCGAAGAAATCGAGGCAGGCGTACAGAAGCACTGCAAAAACGAGAGTACAAAAGTTTAGTTTCCGGGTCCAAGAGCATCACGGTCCAACTAAAGCTACGTTCTACAGGCACGAATTTTTCATATATATGGGCGCCGTCCCAGTCCTCACAGCGGGAGAGATGACCGGACTCTTCTCGTTGATAATACGGAGGTCAGCTTTCTTCCGATGGCAGCGGTGCCGTCATCAAAGAAATCGAGGCAGGCGGATAGAAGCACTTCAAAAAGCGAGTGTGCAAAAGTTTAGTTCCTGCGTCAAAGAGCATCACAATCGAACTAAAGGAACTGCAGGCGCAAATTTCTCATTTGTAGTGGGCGTCGTCCCAGGCTTCGACACAGGCGAGATGCACGGATTCTTCTTCTTGATGATACGCAGGTCAGCTTTCTTCCGATGGCACAGGTGCTGTCATCCAAGCAAGCGAGGGAGTTGGACAGAATCACTGCAAAAGGCGAGTGAAAAACTTTAATTTCCACGTCCAAGAGTACCACGGTCGTACTTAAGTAACTGCAGGCGCGGATTCCGCATAGCGGCCGTCATTATAGGCTTCGCAGCGAACTGGATGACTGGATTCTTCTCGCTGATGATACGCAGGTCAGCTTTCTAGCGATGGCAGCCGTGCCGTCATCGAAGAAATCGAGGCAGGCGGACAGAAGCACTGCAAAAAGCGAGTATACAAAAGTTTAGTTTCCGGGTCCAAGAGCATCACGGTCCAACTAAAGTTACGTTCTACAGGCACGAATTTCTCATATATATGGGCGCCGTCCCAGTCCTCACAGCGGGAGAGATGACCGGATTCTTCTCGTTGATAATACGGAGGTCAGCTTTCTTCCGATGGCAGCGGTGCCGTCATCGAAGTAATCGAGGCAGGCGGATAGAAGCACTTCAAAAAGCGAGTGTGCAAAAGTTTAGTTCCTGCGTCAAAGAGCATCACGATCGAACTAAAGGAACTGCAGGCGCAAATTTCTCATTTGTAGTGGGCGTCGTCCCAGGCTTCGACGCAGGCGAGATGTCCGGATTCTTCTTGTTGATGACACGCAGGTCAGCTTTCTTCCGATGGCACAGGTGCCGTCATCCAAGCAAGCGAAGGAGTTGGACAGAAGCACTGCAAAAGGCGAGTGAAAAACTTTAGTTTCTACATCCAAGAGTACCACGGTCGTACTAAAGAAACTGCAGGCGCGGATTCCGCATAGTGGCCGTCATTATAGGCTTCGCAGCGAACTGGATGACCGGATTCTTCTCGTTGATAATACGGAGGTCAGCTTTCTTCCGATGGCAGCGGTGCCGTCATCGAAGAAATCGAGGTAGGCGGAGAGAAGCACTGCAAAAAGCGATTATACAAAAGATACGTTCCCGCGTCCAAGACCATCACTTTCGAACTAATGGAACTGCAGGCGCGGATTCTTCATTTATAGTTGGCGTCCTTCCTAGCTTCACAGCGCGCGACATGACCGGATTCTTTTGGTTGATGATACGCAGGTCAGCTTTCTAGCGATGGCAGTGGTGCCGTCATCGAAGAAATTGAGGCAGGCGGACAGAAGCACTGCAAAAAGAAAGTGCAAAAAAGTTTAGTTCCCGCGTCCCAGAGCACCGCCACCTATCCGAAGCTACTACAGGCGCGGATTCCGCATAGTGGCCGTCATTCCAGGCTTCGCAGCGAACTAGATGACCGGATTCTTCTTGTTGATGATAAGCAGGTCAGCTTACTAGCGATGGCAGCGGTGCCATCATCGAAGAAATCGAGGCAGGCGGACAGAAGCACTGCAAAAAGAAGTGCAAAAAAGTTTAGTTCCCGCGTCCCAGAGCACCGCCACCTAACTGAAGCTACTGCAGGCGCGGATTCCGCATAGTGGCCGTCATTCTAGGCTTCGCAGCGAACTAGATGACCGGATTCTTCTTGTTGATGATACGCAGGTCAGCTTTCTAGCGATGGCAGCGGTGCCGTCATCGAAGAAATCGAGGCAGGCGGACAGAAGCACTACAAAAAGAAAGTGCAAAAAAGTTTAGTTCCAGCGTCCCAGAGCACCGCCACCTAACCGAAGCCACTACAGGCGCGGATTCCGCATAGTGGCCGTCATTCTAGGCTTCGCAGCGAAA
>JARKHS020012339.1:0-59201 GCA_030143305.2 Amblyomma americanum
TAGCCTCCGATATCTTGCATCAAGGCCGGGTTTGCTGAAATTGCCTGAGCCCTGCCTCGTCGTCCTGTGCTAGAGGCCATGTGTGAGCATTTTTAACGCCGCCACTGGGATGGACCGCATCGCGGCGCGGAGCCATTCAACCCCACGATCCCACGCATACTGATCGCGTCAGGATGGTTCGTGGCGATGGTGTGGGTCAAGTTTTTGGAACAGCCGTCGAAGATAAATACGCCGGGACTAGCTCAAACTTCGCGCCACTTTTTCCTTAAGTATCCGGAAAGCTTAGAACATTTTCGACTCGCTTCGAATAAATTTGAACATACCATATTTGATCCGTTGGAATAACCAAATAGGAGGATATTTGAATCGGTATTCAAAATTTCCGAACATTCACGAACCCCTAATTTAAAAGCAGGCAGTGGCTTGGTCGCAAATTATGAAAACTAAAGCATCGCGTTGGCATCGAAGTACGTCTTGTGCTATGCAAGGGCTGATCTTAACAGATGTTCACGATGCACAGGATTCACATACAGTTTTTTTTCGATGGTTAGTGGGCGGTATCTCAGGCAGAGACTGTAGGAGTGAAAGAGGTTCAGCCTGATTACCACTGCAGGGCTATGCTCCTAGCGCTGGCTGACCTCAGTATTTTATACCCAATTTATTGTGAACCCGCAAAGGCCAATGAATGTCCTAGAGAACGGTTACACAAATGAAGAATGTTAACCAGATGGCGACTCCTATTCAAATACATTACTTTTACGGCGTTATGAACTGGCTTTATTAGACTCGAGTCGCGTGAAACACATGCAAGAAAGCACTGTCAAGACATAAAAGAGTAAGGTTATTGAAAAACCAGGTTATTTTATTTGTGTTCACTGTTCCGTCAGAAACACGATTCGTGCGCTTGGGAATGCCTTGTTTATTAGCGAACATTTAACCTACAAAAACCAACTGACTGAAGCAAGTGCACATATCACTGTCGCTGCAAAATTTCTGGGTTTCGCACTGTGGTGCAGCAGCATTTTCAGGACGTACATGATAATGCTTGTAGCTCAATAATTGTGCTCGCGTTAAGGAGGCCTCCAAATCTGTGCCTCACGCACTATAAAATTAATGAGAACAATCATATTCATGATTTTCTCCCATTTAAAGGAGCTTGCATGGGAAGGAGCGCTAATGGTTTGCTTCACAAACGTCAACGCATACACGCACAAGGCCGTATGGGATCCCATTACGCTATATAAGCACACGCACGCTTTCTTCGATTTGTTCTGTCGCGAACAAAAGCCTCCAGGACGCATAAAAAGCAGTTCTGGCGCATAATTACCCTACTTACCAGCGATCACACTATTCCACTACCACGCTTTGAACCACTGAAGGTAGACTTTAAACACCAGAATTTAAGTCTCCAGACAACAGCTAATAACGGCGCTATTGGCTTCGGTTTGGCTTCCGCAGCATGGAGACTATTTTCCTCGATAATAGTACATCTGTCTCTAGTTACATGCATAAGATCTCACGTGCTTCATTATCTGTGACGCGATGCATTGGACGGGCAATACGGTGCGACGAGAGGCCCTTTATACCTATACATGCAATGCATACTCTACCATCCCGGCGTACTATTTACTGCCCACGCTGCAGTGGGTCATCCGAAGGTTCAAGAACCCCAATTGTACGCAATCTCACAGACGCATCGAATGACCGTCCTCTGTTGTCAATGGTCGGGACAGCGTGCGCAAAGCGCGGCTGTTCTTTGTATGGAAGATCCTCGATAGAAAAGCAATTGCGGCGCGCCTGCTATTTCGCGCTGTTGTATCGTCGCGTACACGCAGCGTCAAGGTCGACGTCCAGCTGAGATTTCACCACCACCAATGCTGCCGCGAGCGCAGTGTTTGTTGTCTATGTTTTCGGCACCGCCTTCTTGGCTCGCGTCAAAGGTTTCACGTCTAGTGAACGTAGGCTGAAAACATCACCCTCGCTTTATCAACGAATGATATTTGTAATTTCATGCGATGCTTGAACACGTTTTTTTATCAGTTTCTTTTTTTTCTTTTTTATTTCCTCGAAGAGTGATGTAAGTACGCATACAATGACCTCTGCTGAGACTGGGGGGAATTTTGCTTCTCGCAAAGCGAGGCAAGACGGCGCATATGACAGCCAACTGCATTTATTTATAGGCAAAATGTATCCAAGAAGATATTCCTACCTTTGTGTTGATATCTTCTCATGGACTGCGTTTGATCTCCCTTTTCGCCTCGGGCGTCTAATTTCACTGCCTTGATACATCCGTACGCACTGCGTATATTGACTGCGTTTGCAAGGGAAGGCCCGCGTATTAGTTCGTATTAGATGTCGTCACAAGTTATAAGGCGTTCCCCTCGCCGTTTACCCAAAGTGTCCGCAGAAGAGGCTCAGGTGGTGTTTCGTGGCATATCGCTTAGGAATTGCTACCACATTATTTCATCTCGGATCAGATGTTGTCTCGTTATTCATTTGTGAATTAAGCCAACGGATCGATATTAGTGCGAAAGCACTGTTCCGCTGGGTAAACCCCGAATAAGATCTTGCGATGTTTGTGTCTTTGTGCGAATTGAAATAAACTGCATCAGGCTCTCGCGCTGTGCACTGAACATCGTCTTCTTCCTCTACGAATACTACTAAAAACTACAATATTGACGCTTTGAGCTGTGTGGCGGTAGTGACAGAGAGATGTGCGCTGCATGCGTTTCCGTGGACAACGTTGTGGCAGAAACAAGGCACTAGAGCAATACGCGTTGGCGTCGACAACATTGCTGCAGAAACTTGGCACTGCAGCATATGCCGCCGGCGTACATAGGTTGAATTGTTATTGGGATGAAAAAGTTGAAGACGCACATAACTCGCACTTTGGGCCGGTGTACACCTCAATCACGCTTTCAAATACATAGCTGTAGTGTTCACCGGAAGAAACTGCTTTCACGCAATATTTCGTGCTTAGGAATGCTAAACCACCAGCTGTTTTTATAGCTTGGCTGGCGCGATGAAGAATTTTTTCTTTCTTAATTTTGTTTTTTTGACAAGCAATTAGGTTAAAGTTTTGCTAGTCAAATAACTCTCAAGTTTTTGAGCAATAAGTTTTATTCATAACTTTCAAGTTCGACGACCTGCAGCAAATAGAAAGGTAGCCAATGTTGCTGCTTAAGTTATTCAAGCGATTTCCTATGTCTTGTTCAAGTTTTTGAGCAATAAGTTTTATTCATAACATTCAAGTCCAACGACCTGTAGCAAATGAAAATGTAGCTAATGTTGCTCTTTCTGATCATTCGCCATGGCTGGATACGCTTTTCTGACTTCTGGAGAAAGCACACGGCTTCACCCAATGCGTCAGGTACCTCTGACAAGAGCTTACGCAGCAAGACATTTTTAACGCTTGGCCGAAACGAGACACTAGCACGATGTTCTACGCCTGGAAACTCAGCATGCCGTTTTCATCTCTTCAACCCCTTACTTTTACTAAATCCAACATCCGACCTCTCCCGCTAAGGTGCTACGCTGTTATCTCGCATGTGGCTGGGAGTAGAGTTTATAAATGCCTACTCGCACTTCATCGCCAGTGAGAACTGCGGGTGCTGTGAGACAACTGAGCACCTAATTTGTGACTGTCCTCGGTTTGAGTGTGAGCGTGCCCTCCTGGCCGCAAGGCTCTGCCGTTTTCATTCTCGTCCTCTTATAGAAATAAAGATTCTGGGACCATGGACTAAACCTTTCTGTCAGAGGACAGCTGTGAAGGCGCTCCTTAAGTTCTTCAAGAATTCAGCATTGAGTTAGAGGTTTTAAACTTTCAGTGTGCGCCCTGTATACCCCGTTAGTGATGGCCTACAGACACGTGAAAAAGTGATGTCCTTTCCTATCTCTCTTTTATATATCTCTCTCCGTTCCGGTTCATCGCCTAGTTAACCTCTCTGCCCTTTCCGTTCATCATTCTCTTTCTGTCTCTCTCCTGGACTATTGTGACCTAGACGTGAACAAATTGAAGCATTCCCTTGCATGCCGTTATCTATTGGTAAAGAACCGGCCTCTTCGACGCTGTTCGGTTTGCAGCACCATTTCTGACAACCATAGAGAGAGCCGTAGGCTGCTTTGAATGAATGAATGAAAAACTTTATTGTATAAGGGTTATTTCTCGCAGCGTAGGTGGAGCCCTCAGTCCAGGGCCCCAGCTTTGAGATATTCTCTTCTTAACAGCGCCTCCATTAGCGCAGAGCTATTATTTTAAGTTCCTGTCTTTAAGAGTTTCATACGGAACTTTCAAAGTCCGTTCTCGTCATGCCTAATTTTTAGCTTCCCGCAGCAATTACCCATCGTTTGTGCATAAGGTAAAACAATCGGCTGACGAACATGATCGCCGCTCTTCCTGCGGTAGCTGGATTCAAATCTACTCAGATTTGAAGTGCGTTAAATTGCCGCAGATAAAAGCAGTCAGGCGGGCTCTTCTGTCGCTCGGTTATTGGTCATCAACACATGGTTTTTTGTTTCTATCTTCTTGATGACCTCATTCGCGTTTTAATTAAGCTGGTCTGAATGATGTTAAAATTCCAAGCAGCCCTTCACGTATAAAGAATCAAACTGGTGGTAGCTGTTTCAGCTGGCAGTATTTTCTTTTCTTTGTGAAGACAGTGCGTGTTTTCGTGTGCGTGTAGTTTTCTATCAAGAAGAAACGCAAGACAATAATATATATTCTGTGCGTTCCTTTGTTCTTTTCTGTCAAATGAGACGTTTTTTTGTTTTATTTTTTGTTCCTGGCGCAATAGCTTTGCCACTTCCGTTGTTGTCTGCCTTTTCTTGTTTTTGTTTTTTGTTTTCTAAAAAATGTTCATTTTGTACAACATAAGTTCTAATCAGTGAATTTGCATTTGCATATGTGTTTTTCATGTGATTTTGTTTGTTTACTTTAATTTTCTGATGACCGCAAATTTGTTTGGCTCACAATATGCAATGCTGCTTGCCGAACTGTAGTAATTCATTTTTTGTGTGATGAATTTGTATTGGAGGGCCGAGGCCCCGTCAGGCGTTGTTACGCCTTTAGCTTCGGCCCCCCCTTAGACATGTTCTAAGAAACAAATAAAGGGAAAAAGATTGTCGTGGTTGTTCCGACTGGACACCCCTTCTCAACACCGCGCTCTTCGCTATCGATAACTGTTGTCGCAGTGCCAGCAGTCAGGCGCAGATGTTTTACGTGGCCATCTCGGGCTGCTTCAGCCTGACGCGGTTCATCCACTTCCGCAACTTGCTGCAAAAGCTGAGCAATGAATGTAATAAAAACCAAATTAAAATAGGATGTTTTTATCACTCTTCTTTCTTGGTTCACATCGTTGCCTGTTGTAAACTGCTGTTCTCTTCCTAATCTGTTGAAATTGACTATTCGTATTGCCAGGCGCCTTTTTAGAACATCGAGGGAAGAAGAAGAACGGTCGGACAGATCGGTAGAGGTAGAAGAAGAGAAAAGGCAGAAGGACGCTTGTAGGCTTCGTCGCGGTCTGCTTCAATCGATCCCTCTGTAAATAAACCCCTGTGTGTACTAAGCACGTAACAGTTTAGGGCATATTATCTATTGCTCTCAAGGTTCTATTTGAGGCATCGCCACCACCGTTAATGGCTGCTGAATTACACCCACCGCGGCGCTAATGCCCATCATCTCGTGTCCAATTAACCATGTCCTGCGCCAGCTGCGGCCGCCAATCACCGCAACCTTCCTTATCACATCTGCCTCCCTGATTCCCCTTTGCCTTCTCTTGAAATCTGCTGCTTTATTGCCTGTGACTATCGGTAATCTGCTGTCTGCTTTAAATGTTCTGCCCAGGCCCAAAACCTCTTCTTGATTTGTGCTAAGTTATCAATAACTTGAGTTTTTCCCCACCCCGCTCTTCTGTCTTGTTATCTCCAAACATTACCTCAGTCATCTTCCATTCAGTAGTTCGCTACCCCGTCCTCAATTTAACCTTAGTACACGTTAGAGATCTCCAGGTGGTCAAAATTATTCCGTAGTCCTCCACTACGGCACCTCTTCCTTCCTTTCTTCTTTCATTACCTCCTTTATCCCTTCTCTTACGGTATGGTTCAGGTGCCCGCCGAGATGTGAGACAAATACTGCGCCATTTTCTTCCCCAAAAACCAATTTCCAATTTTCAATTTCCGCCCCTTACTTTGTCTTCAAACGTTTCCTCCAGAAGATAGCAGTGGCGAGAAAACCTACCGTATGCTTTCAACTAAGCGAAACTGGCAGGCTCTTATTCATGACCTCAAAGTGCCTACAGAAGGCCCATACATCATTGTTAGTCTCATAGCTAAAGCCGCCTCATGGTCCTTATCAGCGGTCAAGACTTGCCCAAAACAGATGCATTACTTTTCCGTTTTCAATACCTCGCTGCCTATATTACACTTCTGGCCCCTTGGCAGATTTTAACTTTGCTTTACTTTTATTTACTTAAGCGTATGTCTCCCCAGTCTCCTTTGAATGTTAAGGCCATTAAGGATGTACTGCAATTCATATCTTTATATGTGCTGATGGCATATGACCAAATGTGAGCATGTAAAACCGGGCTCCAATCAATGTCACCAGCTCTTCTTATTGCAATGTACTCGCGATTTTAGAGCAGCGGAGAGAATACGTCATCTTGTCTGAGACGCTTTCTACTTATTTTGCATATCGCTCGTGAAGAATGCCGGCACGAACGCTTTGATGCCACTCAATCAAATTCTTTTTTAGTCATTCATTTTCTTCTCATTTCATTTTTTTTTAGTGTCAGTTCAAAAATGGGAATAGAAAACAAAACAGCTGAAGTTTAACAGTACAATGAGTAGTGCCACGACAGGCGTTTAAAAGCATAAGTATAAAACCTCTACTGAAAAAAAGGCTATAAATACACACATAAACAAAAAAAAAGTATCAGATCAGAAGCCAGCTCGCTTCAGTAACAGCAAAATTATCCTATCTTACTGAGCAAGCGCCATTCACAAACTTAGCTAAATAGAGTAGTTATGTAGTTATTCTATTAATGATGTGGAAAAACGCCAAACCGTGCAAGAAAATTCCCATCTTTGCAGGTTTGCGGAAACTACCTAAACACAAAACAACCATTCCGTATAATCGGTAACCGGATGAATGTTGTGACGATACCTTGATGTATCATTTGTTTTGATTTCAAAGTAATTGATTTGTTTTTGTTTTTTTTTAATTGTTAATAGCAATGCAAATGGTTTTCAATCTTTCATACGTGGTTCTGGTCTTGCATTGGTAGCTGAGCTTGTTTAGAGTCTGCTGAATAATGGGGACCTTCGAAAGCAATGTTTACAGCCGGACTGCAGGTGAGTACTTTTTTTTTAACCTGCTTTTTTCTGTAAGTACTGTTTGCTGTCGAGCATCATTTCCGAAAATCACATTCTGCTACTAAACGAATGCAAGAAAAAGTTACTATGATTCTTTTAGCTAGTACCTTAGTAAGCATTTGAGAAGCATAGTGCTTAAAATTTTTCAAACATATTAAACCCTTTCATAGTGATTAATGTGATTCTAGTACCGTGTTACGTCTTCGATCGTTAGAGTTCACAAACCGCTGGACGTACCGTGTGGGAAACTTTTGTAGCCAAATGTCACAATCGACCTACAACATATCTCCAGTTACCTTATCCTCACCTACTCTCCGCGATGAGATTGTTGCTATGGAGCTCGGCTCCGGGTCACTAGGGCACTAGGGCGCGGTAATGAATCACGTCTTGCGGTTGCCATGTTTTAAACGGTTTTCATGCTCGATGTCATTTTCTACAAATAAAGCGCTGATTACCTACCATTCCACTTCATCGCCGACCGTTTTCTAAAGCCAAACAGCAATTTATTTTTCCTTCATACGACTTGTTCTTGACACCCCCGAGAAACAAGGCTGGCTCACACGAGATTGCTCCCTACGAGAAACACGCGCGAGTTAAACGCGAAATTTTAAAACAAGTGGGACTCTATCAACGCTTCTCATGGAAGGAGTTCTCCTTCACCTCTCCGTATTAGATTACTTGACGACCCTCCTTTAGGCCGTGAAAATTGCCAAAACCTCTGAAGAAAAGATATTACTGATGATATTCATCGAAACCATTCGCAGTAGGTGTCGTGCAGCCTGCTGTCAAACTGTTACACTGACTCCAGGTGACATTTGTGCGTGAACTAAGACAAAAAGATTACGAGCATTAGTTGATTACTATGAAAGGGCTCATAAATCTCTTTTTCGTGGTTTTTGTGGTTTCGTGCCGTTTTTTCGTTCACGGCGTTGTTTTATTTCTCAAGCCGATACTGATATGGTACTACCTAAGATTTGAAGTGTGCTTTCTCTCACCCGTTGCTTCGAGAGATAAAAAGTTACGATTTAGTTTATATATTGCAGATTCATTTATGTTTAAGCATTTAAGTTTCTACATGTTTAGTGAGCTGTTCGAGCATTGTAGAAACTGCACAGGCTGCATGACGTTTATTTCAAAGCTACGTGATTCGCTCTTCCCCCGCTCTATACGCAGTTATAATGCCGTTTGCTACATCGCAAATGACTGCGTGCATGCCCAGTGAGTCTTTCGTGATTTTCTATCACAAAATTACTTTAGCCGAATCGCAGTAGTCATTACCGGTGAGTGCTGGTCTGTATCCTATTTGATTATTCTTTTTTGTTCAATTTGATATGTTCTTATGAGTTCGTTTAGGAGTAGTGAAATGTGGTTCCATTCCATTCACATGAAATAATTGAATTGCTAATGTTCGCGCAATCACAATGTTGGAAAAAAAATTTTGGAACGCTTTTTTTTTGTTGCCGAGTCACCATTACATCGATGCAAGGGGGAGGGGGGGCGGGTAAGGACGTAATTTGTTTACCATTTGCTTGAATAATCTTGCAACCGAGCTCATACGAATAAGCTGCGCCGAAGTCATCTTCCCTTTTTTAAGATTAGAGAAATCCCACGGCTTCAAATATTCATATAGAATTTTAATGGCTAACGCTGTTATAGTTTCAACCTTCAGCAGCGCGATCGTGAAGATTTCATTCACAAAGATAATTACATTTCCTAGATCTTTAATCGAGTCCGGTGCCTGGTCGCAGATCTACGCGGAGATTGTGAATAAATACGAAGAATGGTTTCTGATAGAAGACGTGGATATCATGCGGACAGAAATTTTCGAAGTATTTCAACCTAATTCAGCTTCATGCATTCATGCTTAAGATCGATATCACATGCGCCGCGGTTTCTCGTTGCTATTCGCCTTAGTTTGCTTTGAAAGGGAGCTAAAAGGAATGCATGCCCACAAATTCCGTGTTCAACCGTGACGTTTGTTCCAAACATAGACTGTCCTTAAAGCAAGTCGTCCGCCGTAAAAACGAGTCAACGAAATGAAACAACCAAATGCACACATGCAGGAGTACACATGCGTTTCTCATATCTATCAGACTTGCGCCTCCGCACATGATATATTATGAAGACGAGGGTGGTGACTCACGTAAAAAAAATGCATTTTCACTTCACAAAAAAAAATATTTTGCGCAGTTTATTCTTTGGTCGTCTGGGAGAACCAATGGAATGAATAACCGGGATGCTGAGCGGCTAGCTAATGGACACATGAGCACGGACAACCTGCACCTTCCTATGGTAAGCTATACTTACGGGGAGAGAAACAACTGAGAAGGAAGTGCGATGAGTGTTCAGAACAGGGTGAACCTTGCATCGAGAGAGGTAAAAGTTAGTCTTCACTTTATCCTCACTCTCTCAGGACCGTCCATACACTTATTAGCACGCAGCTTCAATTTTTATTGTTCATGTTTGCTTGCGGAAACAAAATTCCAGGACACGCTGCCGGCTGTATAGCTACAAAAGAAAAACATAGAGAGTTTCTACAGACCAAAGAATGGTAGCATATGACGATAGTGTGCATCTGTTTCCCGTATAGACGCACGGCTGTTTTCAGGGGAATGACTTTGGCAGTCATTACTGGCCAGAACCGTATTGCCTTACCTTAGTTTAAGAAAGCTCTACGAATAGATAAAGTGTCTAAGTACGAGCGTTTAAAAGCGTTAGTTCACAAGAAAGCAAGCAAAGTTCGTTCGGCAGCTGACATGTACCACTGCCTTGCTTTTTACGTTCCTCTATACTTATAGCTGGGGGTGAATAGCCAGCTGTACAAATTCCAGTAAAATTTTTTTGTGTGTAATTCACATCTGTAATATTAAGCCAGGAGTCGTAAAACCGCCGCCTTTTAAACGGGACACCCACAAACAGCACGCAAGGAGATTTCTTATCAGCACGCACTACGAAAAACGGTTGCACCTCTGAGCATCGTATCAGGCAGACGAAACACCGCTACGTAACTGATACCTTGCTCATTAAAGCGCGGACGACCATGTTTCCCGACGTGTTTGCTCACCGTCGTCAGGTCGAGATAAAGTTCCATAAAATGTGATTTGGAAATGCCATGCGCCTAAGCGGCCAATGTGAGATGTTTTTAGAGCTCGAAAACTTGTGTACTGCTTGTTACTGTAGCCGTGTAGCTATTTCAAAACCTGATTTCGTAAATATGCCTCTGCCTTTTAAATCGCAAGTGCTTCCTAAATTAACAAATGAAAAAGCCTTGTGCCACTGCAAGGCACGATGCGTCACTGTTGCAAATAAATTAAACGTTCCATCACGCACCTTGTATAATTAGTAGCAAAAAACACAAATTAAAAGCTCATCACCTAATTTCTTTTCCTTAGCGGCATCATGACGAACCGCAGTGCTTTACCTGTCGAAAGCGCAGATGACTAAGGCACCGCGTCCCAGTGGTTAGCCAAGAATTCCATCGAATTCGTGACCTACGCAGAAATAAAAAAGGCACGTTACCGTTCACAGTAGTTGAAGTGATAACAGCAAAATACCGAGTTCCTTTCAATGCGCCGTAGGGTATACAGAGAGCGTAGAGAGTTTCTTGTCGGAAACAATACCCAATGGTGCAATAACATATACGCTTGGTACTATCTAACCATAAACGGTACTTTGCTTTGCAAGTCTTTGCATACTACCGATATTTGAATGCAATAGCATAAGGAGGGCCATGAAGCCGAAAATTGCACCACGGTGTAGGCGGCGTCCGCGACGCCAAAGCGGTCGGTGTCTGTGGGAAGATTCCGCCTGCTAGGTGATGTTTAGTTGATTTGTCTCTCTTCACCTGCCACCTGTCATCAGCCTCCTCTCCCCTTCCTCCTGTCCAGTTGTAGGGTAGACGAGGGAGATGCAAGATGAAGTATAACTAAGCAAAAGCGAAAATGACTAACACAAAATAGGCGCAGACAACAGCAGGCCTACGTGCAAAATATACAGCCTCTCGAAGAGAAACATGTGCAAAAGTAGGGCTTGTTTCTTCTTGCATTTCTCCGGCAAAGCAACCTGCGTCTCACAAGCCCCACCGGTGGCTGCGTTTGAAACAGCCACCTGCCTGTGCTGCGGCCCATCGCTAAACGGCTACACACCTGCGCCTGTAGTGGTATCAGGACTCGCCGCGATCTATGAATGTTACACATTTTTGTAGAGTGGTCTACCCCTAATTGGGAAAAAATCAAAATTGAAGTAGATTGGCGAGTGAAAGATAATTGCTTCAGAATTAGAATATAACAAAAATTACCGCTGCAATAGATTGTTGAATGAAAAAAGATTGCCAGTGCATTTTCTCCCCATCAATGCAATCGATCGGCTCTAAATTTTTTCCTTGTTTACAAATTGAAGAATGACATGAGTGAAATAATGAAGCTGCCACCACCTAATACATTGACCAACTAAATTTTGAAACTAGGGGCTTCAAATACCCTCGAAGAGCTCATTCAGGCTTCACCGACCTCGCAATACCAGAGATTGTTGCTGGGTGGTACCGATCGCCGCATTCAGGAAAAGCTAAAACGTGAACCTCGAGCATGCTCCAGACGTACTGACAAGGTTCCTAGACAGATTAGGGACATGTCAAAGATACCTCCACTACCTAAAAACATGCATTTCATCTACCGTGAGAGCCGAAGGAGTGGTAGAGCCGCAGCGTTGCAAGCCCATTTTGAGGGCAGACAGGATGTCTTCTATATAGATGCCGCACAATGGGCGGGCGGTATGGGGCGCGTGTCGGTAAAAACTAGGGAAAACGGGGCGCGCCAGCATGCTGCAGCACTCGACACTCGACGGCAACGGAGGCGCAAGAGTTGGCCATTTCGCTGGCTTCAACTCAACAACAGATCCAAATTATTGTGAGTGACTAAGCCAGAGATTATACACTTTGGCGATGGCCGCATTTCAGCCGTAGCCCACCACTGTCACAACAGGTCGCGCACATTTGGACATCGGCGCAATGAGCGTTGAGAGGATACGTGAAAGCGCACATACTGGCCCGAGGATTAGCTACCTTCCAGGATCTCAGTGACATCTCATACACGACCCCGTCCCCCTTGCGCGGTGAGGTGCCCCTACAGTTCGATGACGATGTCAGTACGTATTAAGAAATCCTAAATCCTTAGAAATTAGGCAAATCGGTACTCTCAAAGACGTGTAAGCAGCTCAACAGAAGCGAAGAGGTTGTGTGGCATAAACTACAAAGCAGAGTATTTCCATACCACCAGCTTTAGCAAGCTGCACCTGGAGATTTTGAGCCATAAGTGCAAGCGTTGCGAGGGCATAGCGGACATTATCCATATGATACGGACGTGTCCTAGCTTCGGAGGACCTGACAGAGTAAGTGAGTCCTGGGAGGTACTGCTTCTCGAACAGGAAGAACAGGAGCAACGCGAAGTCATCCGTCTCGCCCTGGCCACTGCTGAGCTCCAGGAGATCCCGGTTGACGGCTGAGGGGAAGGACATGGCTGGGACCGAGCTGCGCCTCGGATCACCGCCAGCCATTTGACGGGTGCTAATGCTGTTTCTCTCTCTCTCTGAATGTAATATCGTCCCCAGACGTGCCGACGACCCAGCAAAAGAAAACCATGAGAAAAGCAGGCTAAACGCATGCTGTCCCACGTCTACTCGGATTAACTAGTTTACAGCTATGCCAGTTTTTTATTATACTCAACCCTTGCAAGAAGTATCCTCAATCCGCGAATTCTGGTGCACTGATGCAGTTATTAAAATATATAAATATAAGAAAATCAATAAGAAACATGATAAAACAGTTCGCTGTTTTGTAACTGCAAAAAGTCACTCTAAAACTAAAAAAAAACTTAGTATTATGTCCCAAATCATGGCATATTAACTTCTTAGTAAGGCTTTCTGACGCGCTAGTTGGTACATGTTCATTTCGTATAGGCTGTGCGCTAAAAAGACGCTCACAGGAACAAGTGGTGGAGATGACAGGAAGTGTCTCTCAGACGGTTACGCTTGCTCGCTTGTAGCTCAGGATGTTTATTTTCAGCTAGAAATGATTATGACACTTACGTGCCCTTTTACTGAAGCTCTATTTAGTAAGAGAAGCTCTTTTTGAAGCTCACTTACCTCACCTATGGTACTCACCTATGGGGCAGGAGCGGCGAAAATAACGAGAAGAGTTCAACTTAAGTTGCGGACAACCCAGCGAGCTATGGAAAGGAAAGTGATAGGTGTAACGTTAAGAGACAGGAAAAGGGCAAAGTGGCATAGAGAACAAACGCGGTATAGTGACATCATAGTCGAAATCACGAGGAAGAAATTTACTTGGGCAGGGCATGTGATAGTAACGGACTGAATTCCAAGAGGAGGGAAAGGTAGCAGGCGGGGGCAGAGAGTTAGGTAGGCGGATGAGAACTAGACAGGACATGAATAATTGTTGAGATATAGGAAAGGTATTTGCCCTGCAGTGGGCGTAGTCAGGCTGATGATGCTGATCAAAGGAAACTTCAAACACGGTAAGAGCATCGTTCTTCGTCTCACTCTCGCTAAAAAAATTAACTCACAATAAAAAGTCGCTGCTATAGTGCTTTGCACTACTTGAGAACTATCTCCTTAGAAGCACACTCTGCAAAACACTGTTCCTTTTTGGATAGCAACTAATGAAAGCTGGATCTCCAAGCATTGCCAGACAATGAAAGGTGACATGGAGCTGGCACCTACTTTTCAAAATGCCAACGTGCCTCGTTGCTGCACAGTTGGCCACAATTGGAAAGGGAGGCTGTAAACTCTCTTCTCGGTGGAACAATGACGAAAGGCCTGCGTCACCTACTCAATGTATACAATTCTCTGCTTGAAATAGAAAAAGAGGTCCAACAATGACTGCCAGCAGACAAAGAAGGGCGTATGAAAAATGCCGATCGCATGGTAACAGAGTTGCAGACAGGTATCTGAAGGACTGTCTCAAGCCATGTCTGACGAACTTGCGCAATCCTATACACTCCTCAACAGAGGCCTTCGTGTTTCACTTTTGGGCAGCCCAATATCTGAGTCGATACAGAATTGTGTCACAGAGCACCGCCAATACATCACTCAATCTGTGTCGGGGGAAAAAATGCATGGAGTTCGCGAGAAACGTTTCGAAGAAAGCAGTGAACAAAGCATCCCGTGAAAAACGATAAGAGTCGGTCGCAGATTGCTCGCTGTCGGGCTGGAAACAATTTCTCACGGAACTGCGAGATGCGACCAAAACACCTCGCAAGATTTCTCGAATGGTAATGAAGAGGCGTCGGTGCATTTCGATGTTCACCGCAGCCAGGTGCCTGCCTAGGGACCTGAGCAAACGCTCGCAAAGCCTGAAGGCGATTTCTTGTTGCTGCCGCATTGCAAACAGAACAATCATCTCCCTCCCGACATTGGCAAGCCCACATTATCACTCTGTATGTCTGAGAATCTTTGGGATTACCGCTGGAAGGCACCTAGCGTCATTACAGGTGTGTTAGGCATGATTTCCCCTGCGTACACAAGAGAGTTTTCGCGATGTACGTAAGAGACAGAACTTTAACAGAAAAAATAATATCGCATAAAGGTAGAGAAACACAAATAAGAGAGGCAGGACAAGCGCTTTTTTTTCTTATTTTCTGTTCTTCATTTTTTTCCGCATTATTACCAAAGCCAACGCGCTAAATCTTGTATAGTGAAGATGATCATGAAAGCAACTCACGTTTGCATACGGCGTGCTTTCCCACGCAGTGTTTGGATTTTTCATCGCCCTGAAAACAAACTTAAATGAATTGAAAAAAAAATGAAATTGCAGATACACACTGGACGCTTTTGAGGAATCCCAGCCTTTTCGCTTTCATACCACAAGAAAAAAAGCGGAAGATGAACGCCGCTAAAGCAATGTTCACGCACTTCCGACGACTTATTACGAACACGAGGCTCAGCTGATCCCAACCACTTTGGGACAATACGTTTCCTGCAGGCGGACGTTGAGTATTTGGAAGAGTGTGAACAGACTATACAAAAACAAAAGCGCTGGAGTCGGTTCCTATCCTCGGCCCTGTCTCGACTTCGCCTCTATAATATCTTCTTAGCACTGTGCTTTAATATTCAATGAAATACGCTTAAGAACTTGCGCAGGGCGCCATCACAATTTGCCATTTCAGCAGACACAGTATGGATGGATAGAAGGGCCTAGTTTGCTTGTTAAAGACAGGCAATTTTCATTTATATTAATGGGACATGCCCAGCAAGAAATTGCCAACATCTCTAGCCTTTCTGCGGCACATCAAGCTCTAATGTGTGGAGCCAAGAAGAGAAAAGAGCCATTCCTATGTTCGATCCCATCACCTTATTACTTGGAAGCTCAGTCTTCGATACAAAGCTCACTTGTGGTTATTTACCTAATGCTAAGTTTATTATGTTGTTCTAGAGATACGGGCTTTTCGTCCAATAGCAATAATAAAAGTGACGCTCACTCTTGTTGAAGCGCTCTCAAAATATTCCTGTCTGGTAACTGATGTATTTCCCTTATCCTTAAGCAAAATGGGATGCTACCACAAGGCAAGTTGTTGCCATATGATGGCAACCCTACTCTTCCTGTCACTTCTTATAGCGAAGTTGTACACTAAGCGCCTTGTCATCAGGTGGTGAAATGAAAGCCGGTAGTTATTAGCTACAGACTACAAGCTCAAGATCAAAACACGAAAGTCTGAAATTTTATGCGTTTAGGGAAAAGATTGATGACCGAGCGAGGTTGTACTGAAACTATCGGAGCCCGCTCGGCAGGAGACAAAACAGCGTTGGTGAATTGCTGCTGCCGTTCCCGGGCCAAACTGCAATCAAGAGATGCTAGCACACAACGGCGTGAGTGACGGGATACTCTGATGATGTCACATCCAACGGCGTGGTCACGAAATGAATGCAGAGAGCAGGCAAGTTTGCAAGAAAACCTTGAACAAAGGCATGCATACTTAAAGAGCAACCGCCTCTAGCGAGCCTTGAATACTACGGGAGAACGTCAGTGACCTCCCAGTTGACGTTATCAGTAAAGAATAAGAAAATAAAAAAGCTCGACCCCAATCACTTCCTGTGTGCGTTTTAGCCCTTCGCCCCGAAAGCAGACATTCCGATATGCGATGGAAAGATGTTCTGTAAACAACAGCAAAGAATGGTCGTTGCTTGCGCGTTTTTTGGACGTTCCACTTTCTGAAAAATATTTACAGTCACTGACGAAGCCAAACAATGAAGAAAGACATTTCGTAACCGGTAAGGGTTTCTTGATCGCGGTAAGGTGGAGAAGACGAGTAGGCGGCATTTTAAGGGCGAAGTTTCCAACGCAATGACGGGGTGTAGGCTATTGGCATCCTTCCTGCCGTGCGGTTCATGGTCCTGATCAAAGATTGGATGAAAGGTGATTCAAGGAGAAGCCACACTGACAACTTATTTTATTTGGCTAAAACTGTTGCGTTGTCCCAGTCACTCTATTCACTGTTTCTGTGCTTATATAGGGATGCTTATTAAGCGCACATCCCAAACGAGGGCTGCGATTAAAGAACAGCGTCAAATATTCCTCATCAGTTCAGCGTGTATTTTATGTGCTATTCAGAATAAATATATTTTTTGTGGCAAGTATTATATTCGCATTACTTATAATTTTTTACTCCGTTTGTGTCACCTCCTCGCCTTGAAGCAAAATGTTTATCTTGGACGCTTGCATTCCAAAAAATTTGCAGCTGAAGCGTTATTATTTAACGACATTGATTTATTAATAAACAGCTGATTCGTGCGAACAAGAGCAAGAAGTGCCTGCATTTGGTTTTAAATTGAGCAGTGAGGATTGTACTAATGAAGCATATATTTAAATTCTCTAAACAACCTACAGAAGCTGAGTAATCTAAGTAGTTGAGGCATCATCATTTTATCACAATCTTTGTAGATAAGATGCAACATTCAACGGACCTACAGACTACAGACTACAGATCAGCCAACCTTTTTACATTTATTTAAGCATCCTCCTCATTTCTCATTTCATAATCTTAATGCCCTGAGACAATAAACATCGCTTAAAAAACATGCGTCGGATAGTGTGACCTGGCAGTTGAACAGGGCTAGCTGGTTCGGTTCTGTCGCTATTTATTGTGCAGGGCTGCGAGACAACGGACATTGTAAAGAAGGACAGACAGCTGCGCCGTGCAAATTTTTGGCACTTGTAAACGCGCGTCTTGTAAGCGTTGGTTTTTTAGCTCTTTTACTCTTTTTTGTTTTGATTTATTTTTCAGTCTTTTTTTAATCGGCTAGTGTCAAATCACTTGTGACCAACCTGA
The DNA here is from genome assembly GCA_030143305.2 of Amblyomma americanum. Taxonomy (NCBI): domain Eukaryota; kingdom Metazoa; phylum Arthropoda; class Arachnida; order Ixodida; family Ixodidae; genus Amblyomma; species Amblyomma americanum. The sequence continues at coordinate 17,706 of JARKHS020012339.1, forward strand.
ACGCTTCTTTCTTCCTTGTTTTTTAAGTTTTCTATTTTTGTAGGCCGTGGAAGATTATGCGCACGGCCATCAACAGTTTTTCATAATTTTTTTGTTCGCAGTTTGCGCCTGCGCACCACTGGCTAATCTTTGGGTCGCAGTGAAACGGGAGTGGATCGAATGCCTTCAAAAATAAAGCTGATTCTCCAGCGTACTTGTGTGTTCGTGCTATTTCCGTCGTCTGCCAGCTCTGCACAAACAATAATGATACTACTTGGGATTGTTTTAGGAAAAAATGAGAAGGCTGTGATGACCCCCATAATGCGCAGGTCCACACGGGACGGAGAGGCAAAGAGACACCGTATGGCTCAGTTTAAACAAACAGGTATATTCAATAATTACACATGATTAAGATTATACATCAGAGGCTGGGGCGTCCGAGCTTACGTGCCGACGACTTCATGGGGGCGATGGAGTGGCTCCGGAGTTGGGCTCGAGCGGTTGCTGGGAGAAGCTGCACGCCGTCGGGCTTCGGCGCTGAAGGCCCTCTTCGCGAACGATGTCGTCCTGAGCGTGTATGCAGTAGAATTTCAATAGTCGTCCGTTTCTTCGAGGATGGTTCACAAACCCTTCCTCTAGTGTCGTTCGGCTTGGAAGATGAACAGGAGGCGAGCTTGTAGATGATGACAGCAGAGCATAATTTTACAACATACATATACAGAGAGTTAAACTGGAAAACGCAGAACTGAATTTACAAAAGAACAAACTTTGCACTACTTTACTCATCGACCGGGCAGGTTAGTGCCTAAGTAGCATCACATTACATGCTAAGCATGGAGCCCCAGCTCAGACTGGACTGCATCCGTTTACATGCGCTTTTAAGCACTTGATTAACAAAGGACTAAGGGCGGTCATTTTCAGTGGCCCGCCCAAAGCATCAATTCTCCAATCCAAAATAACATGCGAGATGGGGACCACCCCTTGGGTTGGGCTTAGCCTCGAACCCAGAGTCTTGTTAACAACACAAACTAAATAAACAAACACGCCACAACTCTCTCTCAAGTGAGAGTATCCACAGGCTCTCCCTTCGGAGCTAATCCTTGCCCCATGCATGCATACCGCCACCCACCATCGGTCCGCGTCGCCCGTCAGCAACAGAGGAGGGGGCGAAAGGGCCCACGATGCTGCCGGGCTACCGACGGCGGGACACAGCTAATAAGCATGAAGGGGTTCGTCTGTCGCTCCGGGAAACCAGATTAAGGGTCGCCCCTGTCTTCCCACATTCTTGGCGAGTCTTGCCTGTCCGCCATGACAGGTGTCCGTCACGGCCCTCCTGGGAATGCGCTTTTGTTCACGAGGCACGGCGGGAAGCTGTGGGTGCCTTCCCGGCGATAGCCCACGTCGAAAGGGGGGGGGGGGGAGGGGGTCCGTGCGTCAAGCGACAATTTTCGTTCCCCGTATGTACTCTGGGGCTCTCGGTTTCCGCGTGTGCCGGCGTCCTGCTTTCTGCAAAGGTATGCAGCTGGAAAAGAGGGGCGGCCTTAAGCCCCAACTCGATGCACACACAAGGAATGTACCTCGTAGCACACAAGGAATGTCACACTCGCTCACCTTCCAGAAGAATGTTCTCCGAACATTTGAGTCCCTGCAGCTCCCCTTGTCTTTCTGAATCGCCTCGCACAGTGCGTCCGACAAAACACTTTTCGCTGCACTCAACACCACTGCACAACACCATATGCCTCCGCTGTCATAACTGGCGTCTCCAGGGGCAGCACTGATCTTCTTTTACAGATAAACATGAAACTCAGCACCCAAGCCTCTCCTTTCTAGTCCAAACTGGACGAAATAAATTTACCACAGTTACAAAGGAGCTCCCACATCTAGCACGATCACGGCACAGACAAAAATATAGATAACGAAAGGAAGTAGGGCAGGTTCTGCATGCGCTCCGCATGCTCTCCTGTGAAGGTGTTACTTAATGACAGAAAGGTTTAACTACCAACTCCGATAACTTAACACATAAGCACATAGCGATGTTATGAGCTGCGGCATTACACAATTCTAACCAGTTCACAACTCCGCTCTGTTTACGCCATTAGTCCGACTTAGCTTTCCGATTTCGCAGCGGATATCGGCCTTCATGAGTCATACTAAGTAAGTCTGTGCCCCTTTGTCTGCTTTGGGACTCGCGAGGGCTCGTGGCAGGAGCCTCTCCTGGCGTTATCTGCGCGGCAACCTCGCGCGCTTCTTCTTCTAGCAATGCATGAAGTAAATCCGGTGGCATTCCGGCCGTCACCTCGGGCGCCTGCCGAACAAATGCAGGGGAGGGCGTTTCTTGCGAACTATCTGCGCGCTCCGCTTCACTTCTGTCCCCATCAAAATCCGCGCTTTCCCTTTCCTCATTTCGTGAATACTGAACCGGTGCCGACTTGAGGCGATTTGCGTGTATCCTTATCAAACGCCGGTTCACGTCTCGGTACTCTGAAGTTTACCGGAGAAAGCTTCTCGACAACCTCGCACGGTCCTCTCCACTTCGTCTGGAACTTACGAGCTAGCCCAATCTGCCTTTGGCAGTTTTCAATGTACACGCTGTCCCCCACATTAAACGGCGCGTCTCTAGCACTGCGATCGTGCACCTCCTTCCTGCGCTTCGCCGCTTTCTTTAAGGCCTCCTTTGCGATGTCCCTCGCCACTTGCAAGCGCGATTCTAGCTCCACCTTATAGTCGTCCAGTGAAGCGTATGGGACACGACGGGGGCCCTCTGGCACTTCACTAGGCTGGTCCGGGTCTCGGCCGTAGAGAAGAAAGAATGGCGATTCGCCCGTGCTCTCGTGTGCTGCGGAATTGTAGGCAAACATTGCATACGGGAGCCACAAGTCCCAGTCCCGCTGGTCGCACGAAACAAAATGCGACAGGAACCCGACCACGGTTTGGTTCAGTCGCTCCACCGCGCCGTTGCAAGCCGGATGGTACGGTGTTGTCTGCTTCTTAGCGATCTTAAGCAGCTCGCAAACTCTCCTCATTAGCTGCGACACGAAGTTCGTTCCCCGATCTGTCAAGAGTTGCCTCGGGGGTCCATGTCGGAGCACGATCTGTTCGACAAATGCTCTTGCAACCGTGTCTGCCTTCTGATCTGGGAGTGCTACCGCTTCCGCGTATTTTGAAAGGTGATCGACAAATACTAAAATGTACTTGTTTCCGGAAGTGGTCGCGGGCAATGGGCCCATTATGTCCATACCCGTCCGCTCGAAGGGAGCCGAAACCTCAGAGAACGGCTGAATTGGAGCTGGTCTTCGTCCCTTGGGTGTTTTTCTTTCGAGACAGGAATGACACTTCGCACAGTAGTCTCTAACATCCTGTCGCATGCCACTCCAAAAGTACAAACGCTCCACACGCCTGCGTGTCTTCGCTACGCCAAAATGACCGGCGCATGGCGCATCGTGAAACGCGCGAAGAACCCTTTCTGTCCACGACCGAGGTATGACGACTCTCTCCCAAGCGGTTTTCTCTAATCTCCCTTTCCTGGTTGGCCTCGTGCGCCGACACAGGGTGCCGTCTTTGTCAATGAAATAACCTAGCTGTTCGGGGTGAGACGGTGCGCCCTCTAAGCTTTCGATTATTCGCTTCAGGTCAGGATCTTTGCACTGCTCTGTGCGTAATTCGGCGGGGTCGACTACGGGGACAAACTCATCTATAGCTGCCACGGCAGCTGTGCGGCTGAGTGCATCAGCATTCAGATGTGTCTTTCCTGACTTGTGCTCAACTTCAAAGCAGTATTCCTGCAGGTGTAGATTCCATCTAGCGAGTCGCGAGCTAGGGTCCCTGACACTCATCACCCATTTCAGAGGATGGCAGTCTGTGACTAGCTTGAATTTGCGGCCGTAAAGGTAGCATCTGAAGTGCTTTACTGCCCAGACAACGGCGAGGCACTCCCTTTCCGTAGCTCCGTACTTTTGCTCTGTGGGGCTCAGCTGTCGGCTAGCAAAAGCAACGGGATGTTCTTTGCCCTCGATAACCTGAGATAGCACGGCACCAACTGCGAACTTTGACGCATCTGTGGCCATAACGAAGGGCAAACTAAAATCCGGGTGGCGCAACAGCGGTGCACTCATTAGCTTCCTTTTCAGGGCCCCAAAAGCATTCTCCGCGTTTTCGTCCCAGCGAAAGGCGACATTTTTGGCTGTTAAGGCGGTGAGCGGCTTAGCGAGCTTGGCGAACTCCTCTATGTGCCTTCGGTAGTAACCGATCAGGCCGAGAAACTGCCGGACCTGGCGGACGCTAGTCGGGGATGGAAAATCCGAGACACACCTTAGTTTCTCAGGGTCCGGTCGCACGCCGTCAGCTGAAACAACGTGCCCGAGGTATTTCACCTCGTTTTTGAGGAATTGGCACTTAGAGGGCTTCAGCTTGAGACCCGCTGCTCTTAGTCGCACCAAAACCTGCTCAATATTGCGCAAATGGTTATCAAAACTGTCACTGTATATGATAATGTCATCCATATACACGAAGCACAGCCTCCCCAGAAGACCTGCCAGGATAACATCAGCGGTTCTCTGCCAGAAAGCAGGGCTGTTGGCCAGACCCATCGGCATTCTTTTCCATTCATAGTGCCCTGAGGGCGTGTTGAATGCCGTTTTCTCGGCATCTGCCGGATCCATTGCTATCTGCCAGAATCCCGCCGCCATGTCCACTACCGTGAAGTACCTGGCAGAGCCCAGCTGAGAAAGCGTCTCCTGTATATTGGGGATGGGGTATGGATCGATGCGAGTTACGGCATTTAGTTTGCGGTAGTCCACTACCAATCGATACGAGCCATCTGGCTTTTCCACCAATAGTGCTGGTGCTCCCCAGGGTGACTTTGAGTGTTCGACAATGCCGCGATCAATCAGGTCCTGCACCTGTCGCTCTATCTCCTCACGTTGGGAGTAAGGAATCCTGTACGCACGCTGGTAAACGGGCGATGAAGTGCCGGTTTCTATCCTGTGCTTTATAACGCCACAGCAGCCCAAATCCAGGTTGGACGCGGCGAATACTTCCGAGTAGTCGTTCAGCAAACCAGCCAGAGCCTCCCTATCCCTGGATTTTACGTGAGAAAGATCGAACGACACCTTTGGAGCAGCCGAAGGACTAGCATGCTCCACAGTTGCGAGTACCGTATCGGTGGGCTCACGTTGCTCTATCGCAGAGGTGAAGAAAGCCAATGTTTTGTTCTTGGGAAGGCTCAGTGGCTGCTGGCTACAGTTAACCACCCGTAGGGGCACTCTGTGGGCGTTATTAACTGTCACGAGGCACGCGGCTGCCTTCAGGCCATTGCTGAGAGAGTCGACCGGCTCAAGCACTCCCACGGCGCCGCTCTCTACATCTGAAGGCACAAACGCGTACAAAATGTGCTCCAACCAAGGAAGGACGACCGCCTCCTCGACCAGCCGGACGGCAACCCGCGAATATACCTTCTCCAATGATCCCACTGTTTGACGGGTGTCAATATCGGTAATGCGAATCTCAGCCCCTCTCCTGTTCAAAAACGGAACTTTTGAGCCGCCCGCATTAACCTCTTCCTCAGAGAATGAGACTACTACCTTCCCTTTTCTCAAAAAATCCTGCCCTAATATACCTGACACTCCGTTTGGCAGAGACACCGTGTCCGGGCATACGTAGCAGGGGTGCTCCAATGCAATTCCGCCGAGAGAGAAGTGTAACCGGTAGAGTCCACTTATGCCAAGAGGATCCCCCGTTATGCCTACAAATTTGGTTGCCATACCACCAGACGCTTCCAACACCTCGCGGTCCCCCTTCCTTCGAAGCGTGTTAAAACTGCTCTCCTTAAGCAATGTCACCTTTGACCCCGTATCTATCAACAATTCCATGCAACAACCATTTAACTTGCAACGCACAACAGGGCATGCCTCGTCGGCCACACAAACTACCACCACCTCATCATCCACTGCTCCCTCCCCACGCTCCTCAGGCTGGGGAGGACTAACTAGTTTTTTGTCTCGGTATCTGGAGCCCCGATGTAGGCTTGCTTAGGGCGTGTCTCGCCTGCTTCTCTTTGTGGCTCCCCACGGCGCACGTTTTGGCAGAACCTGGCGATGTGTCCGCGACCCTGGCAAGCGAAGCATACGATTTCTTCAAAATCTCGCATACCGCGCCTGTAGCTTTGTGGCGGTCTCCGGTTTCCAGCGAATGGGCGCTGTTGAGCGCGCGCTTCAACCTGGCGTTCTACCTGCTGAGATAGCAGCTGTTCTAAGCGATCTAACCGCTCTGTCAAGAGAGCAACCTCAGGGTTGAGCACCGCTCTCTCTATGACGCGTACTCTCGCTGCGGCTGTCGTTAACGCCTCATTTCGTTCCTCATCCAATGCGGCCTCCACGGCTTGGTCGAAATTGCTCGGCTTGCGCGAGAGCACGAACCGGCGCACGGGGTCTTGCAGACCAGCCACGAACAAAGCGGTCATTTCCTCTTTAAGTAGATCCTCCGCGTATTTCTTCCTTAGCTGGTCTCCTTCCTCCTCCCTGCTTAACGTATCGCGTGCTAGGCGCTGAAGCCGCGACGCAAATGTTCGCACGTCCTCCCCTACCATCTGTCCGGCGTCACGGAACCTCTGTACCCGCACGTGACGTGGTTCAGTGTCGAAATGCTCAAACGCGAGCTTCTTAAATTCCGCAAATGTTTTTGTGGAGCTTTTCCTTGCGGAGATTCAGTCATATACAAGACGAAAGGGTTAAGTGACAGCGGGACTTCCTCACATATATCAGTTACCGTCATTGTAAACATCGATAGAGACATCGGCAATGTGAATTCATGGTTCAGCAACGCTATTAATGTACACGACAATAAATAACAGGTAGGGGTCGAATTACATGATATTCCTTTCTGTCGTCGCGAAGAGGTTGAGAGCGAAACGTTAAAGTCCACAGACAACTGATTACGATGTTAAACAGTTTAAAAAACTTGTGGTCATTAGCTCTGTCCGTTTTCGTAAGCATTCCATTTTTAACCCTAGCACACGCGCGTGACTTGGAGCAGCGCCATTATAAAGTGCCATTAGTAAGCATCATAGTACAAACTGTTAGGAAGTGAAGCTTAAGTTTTTGTATCCAACTCATGCCGTCTGTTTAGGCATGTATAGGCAAATTTGGACTTATATCTTTGTTTTTTGTGGGACCCAAAGTTCACGCATAACCTAGTTACTTAACTATGTTATGCGTATATGCATATTTCTTCTACCTGGCATGGACAACGTTTTCTTGCGGAGTTGATTTCGTAAGCTATATTTCTCGCCACATGTTGTTTTTTAATGTTGTGAATTACAACTGTGAAAAAATTTTTTTTGCATCCACAGTTTTTCATTCAAGCCTGCATGGTGCATTGAAGAAATCGATCACGAGGCTTGAGACACAAGCCTGAAAAATACTTTCGAATAGGCTGTCGCTCTAAAAACACTGTTATATGAACCCTATCTCTCATGAAATAATTTAAAGGTTCGTTTTACACCAGCTATGCCTGAAAAAAGCGACAGCCAAAGTCGAATGGCTTATAATCGACCATGGGCTGACCACACCTCTGCAGTTTTCCAGCCAACGTAAAGTCAACGAAAGCTGAATAGAGGCACCATTTCTGGCTTCACAATAAGCGTATTGGTTGCCCCTCCACTCCTAGTGTGAAAGTTCAGCGCTGTTCTCAATGAAATGCGAATTCATAGCATTTTCCAGAGCTCTCTGGGTAAACAGGGATATGGCGCCAAAGCGGCATTTACGCATACGTGCACAGACACACTGACACATGTACAAAAAAAAAGCTCTTCCTGATATCACCAAACGTGGCCTGAAGGCTTGTCATTTTTAGTGTCTATGGAAGCAGCACCCATAACGGTGACTCTAGGATGGAGATTGAAAGGAAAGATACTAAGGATCTCAAAAAAGCACAAGTAAAAACTCTGACGTGTGCAGATATATGGTCGTTCCTGTCGCAACTTCCTCTTTTATGGGACGTCCCATTTATGTCAAGGTGCTACGGTCCGGCGTGACCGCCCGCTGTATAGTCGCTACGCTTGAAGATGTCAATCCAAGACATCTACATATCTTCGCCCAACCTGTCTGCCATCACATTCAGCTTCACGTCGCGCTCGGAGGGAAATAAGCCAGTTCATTTTATGCGAGTGACGACTGGAGTAAACCAGGATATAGAAAAATAGATGACAAAGTTGAAAAGATGCTAATCTGGCGGCAATACTTTATCGGCCAAGCCAACCCTGGCGACCACAGCAAGTCGATAGCACTGCCATCAGATAATACACTGGAGAGGAGACTGTGCCCGGAGCTAAAATTACTGCACAAATCGCGCTATCACAACGTCTGATTCTCTTACATTTGGCTCCCTGTGCCTAAGTGGCGCTGTTAATGTGACAAAAGCTATTGAGGGTGCGTCTGGACAGTCTACGCAGTGATCTTGAAAGCTGCGAGACGGTCCTGCTGACTTCAAAAATCAACTGCCTACTTCCTGTTCCCGTATTCCGCTAAAATGCGGGAGCCAGAGATGCATCGGACCTTCTATGCTATGAGACCTGGCCTTCGGGAGGACCACGCCGGCAAGTACCATATTTACCTTATTGCTGAAATGTACGCCCACTTTGCAGCCCCGTTCAACAACAACCCATTTGAACCGCAAGCGAACGCAAGAAGTTTAGTTCAAAGCTTAGTACGACGAAGACGCAGTTCACAATAAATAAGCAACCCAAAAGCACTGACTGTAGAAAACGCAAAAGTAAAAAATACAGAATGCGAAGAGCGCATTTCTGGTAATAATGGCAATTTGCGCGAGGATGAGGTGACCTCTAACGGCCAAAAAATTCGTTACATGCCAAAGTGTATTCCCGTTTACGACATTCTATGCTAACAGTTCCCCACAGAATTGTCATCTGCAGTATTAAATGTCACGAACGCCACAGTGAGACCTTTGTCACAAGAAAAATGCACACATCACACAACTTCGCTCTGGAAGAATCAGGCCACTTAAGAAGCATGGAGGGTTCACTCGGCGCTTATGACGGCTGCTAAGCGTCTGCCGGTAGAATGCAGTTGGCGTACCGAGGTAGTCATGCGGAGCGCCGCCAGGCGGCTATTATCGCCAGCATGTACAATCGTGACTATAGGTTTACGGTACACGAGAGTGCGGAAAAAAATTTTTTCGGCGCAGTCACGTAATCCAGGTGCCGGAAATGGGACCGCGTATTAGAGGACGTGTATGCTAACAATACTGCGCGACTGCGAGACTGCGGGACGCGGTAGAAGTGCAATAAACTTTGTTTTTCTGAGAACACGTGTCCAATAATATTTATATCGCTATATTACGCTGGTAGAGCTTGGGCTTTAGACAAGACGCCCCTGATTTAGAAACAGCATTTTGTATCATAGTTTAAATGGGGGGGGGGGGGGGGGGAACCGCAGTTCATTTGTTTCTGGTTGCTTTTGGAACAGGTCCATCATTTTAGCCCAGATTTAGCGAGAAATAACGACAACATCCTCTAAGCAGACCAAGTGAACAAAATACACTATTGTATTAGGCTCAGAGGGCGGAATCAGTTCGACGTGCACGCTTGGTAAAGTAAATCCGAACTCGGACATCTCCGGGTCGTCGTCACCAGCCAACTCCGAGGCTCGTTTTACATCGTTCGCGTTATCTCTCCGCTGAGTCCAAACACGGCTTTAACGATGTTTTCCAGAGGCCACGGAGCCACGTCAGTTTGCAATATAGCAAAAGTAGAGTACCACTTAGCATTGGGTGTGTCTCAAATTTGCTCTCTGGTGCCAGGACGGCTTCACTCTGGAAGTGTGAAACACTTCGTTATCATCGAGTGACATCGCCACAGGTGCAAACGAAGCCTTAGACACGCGCAGTTGCAAACAACTGCGACACTCTTCAACGAAGCCGCTCTAATGACCGGGAAACATGAAATGACCTCGCCGATGGGTTCACGATAACATTAGCGCGCACAGTGACAAGGTCCTAGTACCCATGTCACGACGCAGCCAGCGGGACATAAATCACACCGTTGCGAACACCCTCAGAATAACTTGTGCCCCGCGGATAGCCTGGACGAGAGCAGCAGGCGTCTCAGCTCAAGAATTTTTATTTTGCCGCCACTGGTATTCAGTCACCAAGGCTGGGAATTAGCCTCTGCCAGCACTCACCAAGTCAAAGAAAGAGCCATTGAGGCGGCGATCGGTGATTGATGTTAGGGGCATCAAGCACAACTTTGGTATGTGATCACACACGTAACATAAAATTTTGTCAACCTTTTGGAGTATTCTTCCAGGGAAGTTCTAGTCGACACTAAAACCAGGCTGAGCTGAAGATAAACGCATTTATGAGGAGTATAGAAAAGAAAGATTAGAATTGTACAACTCCAAAGAAACTTTAAAAGAAATCTTGAAAAACCCCGTTACTTTACCTCCGGGAATACACGGGGTGTTGACGTGAGCAGTTTTCGGAATTTTATTGTTGTTGGGGTCTATATCACTTTTGGGAGTTTCCTAACATACGTTACTTAGGATTTTTCTAGTGCAGAAATTGCCTGCACATATTTGTATAGCTATTTGACTGCAGCGAGTAGGTATACCGCTTTACATTGAATGTAATGCCCATCTTGTCTATTGGATTGGGATATTTTTTGAATGCGAATTGTTGCTCTGCTATGAAATACAGTTTAGTTTACTGCCCTGTTCTTATTCGTGTAAGACAAGCCAACCCACTTGATCATTCGCCTGCATGGCATAGCCGTGACTGGTAATGAATCCATCGTGTTGTTATGATGAAGGCGATAGGTGAATTTTCTCCACAAAAAAATGTCCGTAGAAAAACTTTAGCGATGAATGAAAGTAAAAGCAAACCACAATCACGAAAAAGAAAAAAGAAACGGTGCCACGAACAGTCCTGCATGAACAGAATTTTCTTCTGTACAGGCAAATAGTCGTCACAATAATTGCAGCAAGCATTGTGGTCTCGAAACTGGAACCTGTGAAGCACCAGAAGCTATCGTATTTTTTGATCATCTGCACATATATTAAAGAGAGCGTGCTGGTGCTTCCGTTTCTTTTTTCTCATCGCACGTTCCTCCTCTCGCTGCCACTACAAATATTCTCCCGAAACAAAGCAACTCGGTATCTAACCGTTCTTGTATTCGTCGGTTTTTGTACGCCATCGTATGTATACCCGTCCCTGTGGCGCTGCCCATGTCTCGCAAGTGCACCGCCTCATTCCTACGATATGTATATGAGCGGAGCCAAAAGTCACGAAAACCAAGGAAAGAATTGGAGAAGCTTTCATTTTTTCCCTTTTTAACGACGAAGATGCGTAAACGCGGTAGCGGCAGTGCAATCGCTGAGCGCGCGGTGCTGGTTCTAGAACAACCGCCGACGGCTAGAAGAACACCGTTCTTTGCCTTGTTCTTTCAGGGCTAAAGCCCCTTTCCGCCTTTAATTTTTGCAAGTTGTAACCCGAACTTAGCAATGCAAATATTTCTGCCTAAGCGACAATGAATTGCAAAGTAGAAGGTTCGGCAGCTGCCCCTGTAGCTCAGTTCGCAGAGGATCGTGCGCGACATTCAGAGCTCGAGAGTTAAGATCCACCCAGAGGAGTGTCATTGTTTTTGTTCTACTCTGCAATAAATCACCCTTTAGTCATAAAATAATTGCGGAATTATTTTCGCATTGATCAGCACCGCACATTAAAAAAAAGAGAGAGGAACACTTCTCTATGCTTTATTTAATTTTGTGACTGTTGGATACCACACCACCGGTCCTACAAGCTCCTATTTTCCCAACCCCATGAACTGTATAGCCTTTCTACCTCTCCTGAATAGCCGTCTGGGCAGCCCTCGCTCGGGCTTTAGGATCGGCTTGCGGCGTCTTTCTCGTCCAGTACCCCCCCACCCTCCCCCACCTTTCGTGGTCTCACCATAGATGCTGCTGGCACCAGACCGTATGTGTGTCACGATACAGAGAGGTCGCAACGTATTTAATTGTGCGTCCTGCACTGTTGCTAGCCGTGTACGCAGAGCAGCATGAACTGCAGCATTTGCTGTAATAGCTCCGTACCCAAAGCGTCGTTGTTTTTTGTACTTGGCAGCATTAGTCGCAGACGCCGGGGTTTGTTTTGTCAGTTTTTTTTTCAGATTTCTTACATGTATTTTGTGTTTGTGTGACCTGGCGCCGCCTTGATGTACACTTCGCGCGTGCGTCACAATTTGCAAAATTGAAATGTCAACGATCGGTCTCCAGAAGCCGGAAGTGTATCACGGTAGGCATCTGCACTTGTTCTCTTGAGCAATTTAATCATTTATTCATGCACATACCTACACTGCACCCTGAGGGCATTACAGTAGTGGGATTGTTAACAAAGCAGTGACATGTGATCATGCGAAACAGTGGTACGATTGTCAAGGCAAAAATGTCAGAGCACGGCAAATCGTCAAGGCAAAAGACAAAAAGCTGTGTAAAATTAAAAGCCGCAGCAAACATATGTGTTCAGAAGGTAACAGAGATAACGCGCCAGGAGTATAGTAGGCGCCAATAAAAATTAAAGAAATGAAATAATCACTGGAATACAACTGTAACAATGGAGCTCGTAGGTGCTCCAACAAAAGACCTGGAAGAGTGTCTTCAGCGACCGAACCCACATATTCTCGTGCCAGATCTATTGGTTAATTTCGCGCGGGAAAAACGCGATTGGCATACAGATATGCAGCAAGCTATTTCGCGCATTTTGAGACTGTGGTCTTTTTTGGCGGAGATAAACGTGGGCGGCTTTAAGCACAAATTGCGATTGTCAAAAACCTTTTGCCTGCGCTATTTCCTTCACCAATGTGAGCGTATTGATAAAGAGTGGCATGTTTTAGGAGTGTGTCATGAAAGTGCTTTCTTGAGTGCAGTCACGCTGGCATGTTACCTGTAAGAGTTAGCCACGAAATGGGCGGCCCTGTATTGAACAGATTCTACTTTTTTTAACAGTGTAATCAAGTTAAGTTTGGTTTATGGGATTTAACGTCCCAATGCGACTAAGGCTATGACAGACTCCGTAGTGGAGGGCTCCTGTAATTTCGACCACCTGGGATTCCTTAACGCTCACTGCAATCGCACAGTACATGGGCCTCTAGCATTTCACCTCCATCGAAAGGCAACCTCCGAGGCCGGGATCGATTAATGAAGGTAGGATCCCAGACTGCGGGAGCAGACTATGGGATGCAACGAACATTAGTAAAATATTAAGTTTTTTCTCTCTCACTAGGCGCAGTCCTGAAATTTTCCTTCGTATTGTTCCCTTTTTTCCTTCATAAAAGTGCTCGCCCAGCTTTCATAGTCACATAATCTACATTCTTTCTATGTGATGTTTGAACTAAAAAAATAATATACATTAACCTGATGTCGCCCGACAACAGGCCCACGTCACTGGCTAGTAAAAAATTTCTATATTTGGGTGATCACTGCGGTATCATACTTTGTGATCTTTTTGCGGTCGCACATTTGCCACTCAGTGTTGCTAAACACGTAGCTCTCGTAAATCAAGTGGAAGCTTCGTTTTTTATCAAGGCAACGTTGTGAAGGCGAACAGGAGCAGCTTGCCAGGGTTCGGTGAAGCAAGAAGAGCCTGAAAGCTGGCGGAGTAGTGTAGCAATATCAAAGCAAGATAAGACAACTCGTCCAAACCGGAAGTAAAACAGTTCGATTAACGCGCTAGACTACGACTATGTTAGTTCTCTGCTATAGTCGCGAGCGCGCTTCCTATCTTGGAGGAATATGTAAAAACGATTAGACGTAATACTGGTAAGTGGGTCGAGGTTAAAGGGTGGACCAAACAATACCTATGGCTTATTTATATCAGCGATCAGGAGGAGCGCTCCTTATCCGCAAAGGAGCAAGGTATCTGTCCCGTTCCAGTCAAAAATAAAAAAACCTGAAACCTGAAATCAGTAAAAAATCCTGAAACCAATTCGCTCATTACATCACGCTCTCTGGTATCGCAGAGCAAAAAATTGCTGGTGGTTTAGCTCTGGTTAAACCTGGAGTGACGCGATAGCTACTGATGCCCGAGTGGCTGGTCACGTGACCAACACCGTTACCAACCACGTGACCAACCAAGTGACAGCGTGGCGGCGCAACCACAGGGTGGCAGCTGTGGTGGTGGCGCCGCCACCGCCACGGCGCCGCCACACAGAAGGCTAGAAATGCTACCGTAATGTAGCTATAGCTACAAAACCCTGCCCCGGATCCCCAATTGGAGTACGTCATTAGGTGTTACGCGTTCCTTCCTTAAGATACTGCAGGGGTGCTCGCAGAGATCTTCTCGCACTTGGCCGCCAAGCCAGGGCACAAAATTAGGCTGGCATGTGTGGTGGCTTACTCTATAAAAACCCCTAAATGCATAGGATTCCACACTGGCTGCAGGTGGGTTCTAGACACTGCATCAAAATCTATTGATACGGCAGGTAACCGGGGCTCTCTGAAGAGAGACATTAACATTATAGCAGCTAATTTCTGCCAAAATCTTCTTTTCGATCTCCCATCTGTCTTGGCTGGCTCTGGCGAATGGGCCATAAATATGAATTCGTGCCGACCGTCTCTTGAGAAACATCCAATCCACGTTAAAATATTGGTCGGTTCCTTTTACAAAACGCTCTAACAAGAGATACCTTAGATAATATCGCAGATCGCAAGATAACGTTGCTCATGTTTATGTTTTTTGGCTGAGTTTCGCGCTGGGTGGAGTGGTCTAGTACGATGGCAAATGCGGAGAATGGCATTAGAAAAACAAACGAAAAAATTTCCCCAGCTTCACTGGTTTAACGTCGCGAACGCTGATGGTACCAGCGAAGCTGCCCGGCGTTTGACTTCTCTCACTCAAAACTCGGGTCTTCCGCCCTCCGCTTGAGCATGACTTCGGTATTCCTCGCGTGGGCTTCTGGATTCGCCCTACGACGCCGTGCACGTTCGCGCGTCAACTGTCACTGGCGGTCCCGACGTGGGGCTTCTTCTTCCAGAGAGCGCGCGACTTTACCTATATTTAGAACATTGAAGAAAAGACCGCCAAGCGCACTCGTCTATAAAAGCGCTGTTCCGAACCATCTGTTGGGCGCTTATTGTAAAATATACTCACTACTGTCCTCCTATCCTTGACTCCGCCCACCTGCGCTCGGCCAGTGCTCTTACCAGTGCCTTGGCTCCGCCCGCCTGCGCCTGGTGCCCGCTTCCCATCCCTCCACTACGCTGCGCCTGAGCTTGGCGCTTGCTGTCCACTTCGCTAGGCTATGCCCTCTACCTATCGCTGCGCCCGCGTTACCACGCCTTGTCCCATGAAAACCTCGACCGAAAACAGCTTCGCTGCTAAAATACATGGATGACACTCGAAGCCACGACGCCATTCCACTTGAAGCATCGTACGCTAGTGACGAAGGAGAGACGAGAGAGAGTAAGAAAGCCTCAAGAATAAGAGAAAATCTCATATCATAGCTCCTGATTGAGCTTCAAGTGAGTTCCTTTATGCAGCGCAACAGAAATATAGGCCTTAACTTAAAGAACATTTCATGCTGCACTCAGAGAGCGAGAGAGTAATAAATAAGAAGCCGGCACCAGAAATATTCTCAGTGTATTTTCAGGTGTGCTGCCTAATGGTGAGAATTCACTGTGTAAGCCCAGTGCAGCAAGCAACTTCACGACTGGAATCAAGTCAAACAATTGCCCCAACATCTTGTTCACTTATTGAAAAATAATCGTTCTGCTCCAGTAATGTAACTTGGCATATAAAACGCCGAGGTAACAACAACTTGAAAACTTTAGTAATCTCAGAACCAGAAAAAATGAAGGCAAAACTGATCTTGGTGTTTAGCGCAAGAATATGACATATTGAGGTAGCACTAACTGGAGTTACGAATCATGATATTTGTGCATCAGCAAAGACGCAGGCTTGGAGTAGATCCTTCTGAGAAAATATTCGGCACTGATGTCATGAAGTTTGCGGGGTTTCACTGCACGTAGAGTAAGTAGTACGTGCTGTAACGCACTAAGTGCGTAAAAGCGCAAACTGTAGTGTTGCACCGACTAAGTTGAGTTTCTCTATACCTCGTGCTCTTGGTAAACCAAGAAACGTACATTATCCTGGCAGAAATTATACGAGCATTAAATAGGCAACATTCATTTTAGACTTTGCATCAACAATAAATGATGCCTTCGTAACAATAAATGGCACAGTTGGTAAAACACACTGCCGATATTCATCTCTTCATTTGATTTCATTTTTTTCCACGCTCTGAAGAATGTGAGGGGGCTACAGAAAAAAGCTGCCTTTTGGACAGCTTGACAAGCTCGCACCCCGTAATACATAAGAACAAGGAAGAAACAGTAAAGGTGGTACGTGAAAATGAAAGAAACAACACAATTTGTGAACATAACTGCGGCCAGAGAAATAAAATCATTTCATTTTGAATGATTTGATACGATTCTATAAACACAACAATAATATACATATTTTACGGAGCGAAAAGGTCGCTGCATCTTTCACTAAAATCTTAAAAAATAGCTTTAAAAGTACAAAAACACCAATATAAAGGTCATATACATGCTTGGCAAAATCTTTTAACTGTGACTATTCTGAGGCGTTTGCTAGTTTAAAACTTGAATGAAGAAGGTACTTACCATGTGTATCGTAGAGAAACGTATAATTCGGTTCAATGCAAATTCAGCACTATCATATATATGTTCATGAGGATTAATGAAGTCACCTCGCAAATCATGATATCGGCGTCGCTGTTCAGCCTTTCTGTGAAGCAATGGTGCGAAGGGACGATTACATTCAGTATAAGCGATTGAAGATTTCGCTGAGATGGTTAAGATATCACTCTTTTATTCGACCATACACCAGTAAAAATGCTTACAAATGTTATCGAAGGCACCTATCGAAAGTCGCGACCGTGATGTGCCAACAGCCGCAGAGCTTCATTTCGACATTAAGTGACTATTTCCTAATTTATGGCACTGCTACGAAAACTAACATTATCATTCATTTTAGTATAAATAAAGAAGCAATAGTATCATTACTAATGCTAAATTTCACGCCCATAAAAAACCGATCATCGGTGAATTAAATCTTCTACCTCTAACCGCCTTGCACAAATCAACACTTAATTCACGCTTCCCCAACGGCATATCGAAAATGCCGCTTATCTCAAATACCTTGTCTCATTAACACTACGAACCAATGTATACAACACGTGTAACACTGACCGGTGGATAGCACCCCCCCCCCCCCCCCCCCACACACACCCAAGAACAATTTACGGACGACCAATGTTAAAATACTCTGCCAACCATCCTTAACGCGCAGTCTACCTCTCTATTGTGAGCCTTGCGTTTGGCGCATGATGGCCTTAGTTGCCTATGTACCATTAAACCCAACACGACACACAACACAATGTGAAAGCAGGTTGTGTCAGTTGCGATTTTATATTTTAACCTTTATTTTTACCCTTTTTTACCCTTTCTTTACCTATTTTATTCTTCCGAACTTTCTCAACGTCTTGTGTCTTCTTTCCAAAATATGTGTTCATCACTGCTGTTTCAGCCAAGTGTTTATCAGTAGGGTGTGGGTATCGTGAAGCCTCCAGGAGGCTTTTTGCCTCTACCCGCAGCATTGCATATGCACTATTGTAGTGTTGAATTTAATTTGATTTGATTTGAACTACAGGTTTATAAAGGAGAATTCTCGTTGGATTATCAAAGCGGTAATTAGGACATGAGGCCAGTTGTCTGAAATATTTTTCGCTTTTGTTACAAATGGTCTCAGGAAAGAACCAAAACTCTTCAGTACACGAGGGATGAGCCTCATAAGGAAGCGTCACGACACTCCTAACCGACTACATAAATGCTATGCACGAAGTGTGTTCAAAATGGAGCCAAACTAAAGTAATTCTGCTAACCAGTTGCTGTTATCGTTAAAGGAGTCTATATAATGGTTACCGGGGTCTATAGTATGATGTTAATAAGTTACTGCATCGACGCCTCTCGCGTCTTTTGTTGAAGTCTCGCAATCGGTTGAAGAAAATGGTTTTATTTCTTTCAAAGCGGGGACTCAAGAGGCATTAAGTTTTGCAAAATGATGTGATGAAACTTGCAGACGACATCCTTTATTCCTCTTTGCTAACACACTTTAGCTGGTAGACTAGCGGGTAATTTGCAAGAGCAAGCGCTTACTCATCTCCGAAAAATAGAGAAAAAAAACACATTATTAATAAATTTTATGCAAGCTAAGACAAAGAAAAAATTTGCAGTAAACATGAAATACTTGAGTATAATATGCGCCCCCCTGCAAAGAGTAACCGTCTGTAAACGGACTCGTTCAGTGTTAGCGTTTAAAAGAGGCCAGTAAACACTACAAAACAAAGTCCAGTCGATGTCCGTCGATAAGAATTAAAGGTTTGGGGGAGGGTTGTACAGATTAGGCACTACTTTGCAAATGCTCAAAGATACGGGGCGCAAGAGTGGACAGGGCGAACGAAGAACGAACACGGACAAAGCCCTTACTGCAACTGTGGTTTATTGCAGGTGCTCAGCTTTTGTAGCAAGGTGCAAGGAAAAACGCAAGTAGGCACACAAACAAAACACACGCATGACACTGCGACGATAGCTGCGTCGATATCAGTTCGCACGCTCGGCTAAACACACAAGTTCTTTTGTAGCGATAGCTACATTACGGTAGCATTTCGAGCCGTCAGCGTGGCGGCGCCGTGGCGGTGGCGGCGCTGCCACCCCGTGCCTGCGCCGCCACTCTGCACGTAGTTAGTCACGTGGTGCGGAGCAGCTGGCGGCGGCGCAGCGCCGTGGCTGATCACGTGGTTCGTCACGTGGTCGGTCACGTGACCAAGTTCCACTCGACCAGCGGAAGCTATCGCCTCACTTCAAGTTTAACCAGAGCTAAACCACCGCCATCAGATGAGGTGCTCACACATAGCTCACTTGCTTTCTTGATTAAGAGAGCTTCGACGATTTCTCTATTGTCCTTTACCTTATTCTTACTAACCGCACCTGCATCGGAAAACTTGGGAGTACAATCTTTGCACCCTCAGCAGAGCGCGGGAAGATGGCCTGGATGGCTACTTTTTGCACGTCGGTATGATGCAGAAGCATGCGTTCATTAAAACATTTTCCAGTTTGTCTAATATTGCAGCGAAAGCTACATTGGCCACGAACACGCAGTTTCGCGGTGCTCGCACTCCCACCGTGGTCGCACTGCACCACGTGACCAACCACGTGAGGAACCACGTGACAACTACAAGCCAGACAACCAGACTAACCTGGTCTTGCAACCAAGATTAACCAAGGCTAACCAAGCGATGCCTTAGCTTTCGCTACGTATATCCTGGCATAGCCAAGCTAAGACACTGGCAATTTTACTATTTGCGGCAAGACAAAGGAATACTGTACACAATGCCTACATCGCACGGTACAAAAGGTTCGCGGTGTTTTATGGGGCAGCGCTTAGGTTATGTCTCTACGTAATTTACCTTCGCGCACACTCTATCGAGCTTTACGAGTGCAGATAACAGCACTTCCACGCCAATCCTGCTTGTAATCTTCTTCAGGTTGTGGCTAGCACCATGCATGTATGCAAGGATGACTGTCTTCTTATTATTGTTGTCTCGTTGACCGGACTCCCTTTCCTGACGCTTCTTTAACACACTGCCGGCCACGGCGGACAACAATTGTAGTCAGTGCTATCCAACAGCTACAATGCGCGAGACTTGGGTATCAAAGCTATGGTTCTGAATGGCATCCCTAAAGCACAGGCTGATGATGCCCCTCTTCACTACTTTGGAATGAGCAGAATCGTTGGGGAAGAGGCTTTTTTGGCTCTGGGCTCATAGCAGTAGCAGACACGATGCGTTGAGAAAACACGAGTGAGCTCTAAGAAGCGTATGCTATTGATTTCAGGAGCTGCAAACGTTAAAACTATAGGTCGGAGGTTCTCTTTAAGAGTAGCAACAACTTCAGCAGTGGAAGCAGAACAGTCATTGTCACCATCCAGCAAGACCAAGTAATCGTCAACGTACCTAAAGCTTTTTGCGATTCCCAAACCTGCTAGGCTGGTAGAAAGTTTTCGGTTGAGAAAAGAAAGATAGGTATTACTCAAAACTGGTGAAAGGCACGAGCCAATGTACGCACGTCGTTTTGCAAATAGACAGAAACCCCCAACTCGGTGTAAGCAGAGGACCGATACAGTGGTAACAGTTTATAAAAGTTTTCAACCCTGGTGCCAATTTCGTTCTCAAAGCTTACACCACCATAATTGTCAACGGCATCCTCTACACAGTTTAGTAGCCCTTTGTGAAAGGGGGGAGGGGGTAATACAGATCCCTAATGCCCAATGAGAAGCCATGAAATCCTTCCTTACATATATCAATTAAAACTGTGACCAGTTGGTCACATGTGTTGATCGTGTAAGGGTCTTCAATTAGTAAAACATTTAGCTTTGACTGTAGGAAGGATGCTGGCGACTTTTGCCAGCAACCATTCTCAGAAATGATGACTCTGAAGGGACACGGTGATATAGATCTTCGTGCGGAGAAGAACATGTTCAAGCTGGGCTTTTTACAGGACCCGATACTACGGCACACGGTATTCAGCTCTAGATTTTTGCACAGGCTTAGGGTCTTCTTCATAGCCTCAGGCAGGAAAACACGCTTCCTGAAGAAGGTGTAAATTATGACATCCAGTGCTTTCATATTATAGTCACCTCGTGAGAACAAAGAGGTGCCCCATTCTTCATCTGAAGGGACTGACGACAATGAGTTGCTTCGAAGGTAAACTACAGTGTCATTCAACGCCTTGTGGTTAGCGCGAGACTAAGTCCGTTTTAGAAGTTCATGCTTCTGAAACGCACCATACACCATCGCTGTCCGGGCTGTACTGGTGCAATCCTCCTCACCAAGGCGACAAGATCAGACGCCGACTTCTTAGGTGGAAGCTTGAACTTCGGTCCCTGGCGGAGGACCTTGCTGACGTGCTCTGGTAGGTGAACGTTTTTCACACAATGAACGGCGTTCTGTGAGGCGGAGATTGTGGGCTTCTTCGGAAGGCACTCAAGAGGTTCTATGTTCGAGATTATATAATTGTTTGTGACCGCATGCTCCCATTGCAGGTGGTTTCTTTTTCTGTGCTCATCATGATGAGCACATGTGAAGTTTCCAACCTTGAGGAGTTATTACTACATCAGCCTTAGCTGATTTTTTACTCTTCAGGTTAAAGAGATAGGTATTTTTTGTTTACATTTGTAATATTGCGTAATATGCTGCCTGCCTTCTATGCTGCCAATATGTAAAACTGTCGGAACCTTTGATTGTTGGAAATGAATGAACATTGACCGACAGCCCTCTTCACTGTATTTATTTACTTTACAGCGATAGGCTTTAGCGTGCACGTTGGCGGTAACTCTTGCGATGTCAAAACAGAATTCCCATTTGTTGATTATATGCTCGCAACATGAATCAGATGGCATTACGACAAGTAAGAGTGTAAATTCGTTGCACTGAACGAAAAATTCGGGTGAGACAGGGAACCAAACCCGGATCTATTGGGTTGAGATTCAGACATGCTACCACTAGGCTATCCAGAAACGTTCAATTTACTTGGTTGAAGAGAGGCCGTGTGTATCTGGAGGTGAATAAGAATTAAATAAAAATAATTAAAAATAAAAAATTAAAAAGAGTAGGAAATAAAGACAAAAATTGAGTACAGAAAATAAAGAGAATAAAAATAAAACTCAAAAGAAATAAATAATTTTCTGTGTCTGCGAACCGATATCAAAAGAAGACCCCAGGCCACTGACGAGAACCATTTGGGCTATCACGTCATACCCTTACTGCGGACCTTATGAGTCCCACGTATTTTTCTGCTTATAATACTGCAACCTCTTTCGGGTGATTGCGGGGTGAGAATAAAATGAACGAAAGAAAAGTGCGAAGCAGCAGTCTGGAAACTGCGCAACATACAGGGTGAGATTCAAAAGAACATAAAGTTAAAATACCAACAGATTAACGCAAAGGAACAAATTCCAAAAAACACAGCATGCATTTCTAATCTCTTCACGAAATTGCCTGATGAAGTATTGTCTACAAATAACTTTGGTGAAGAATAGTCCCGTCTATCATCGTTTTTAGAAGGAAAGTGCTTTAAGGCATCCGCTCTTGAAATCCAGGTCAGAATAGCAGGCCAGTGACCAATACGATGGGCAAGTTATCCGAGCGGTCACATGCACCAACCAGGTGCTAGGTCGAATTTGTTATAGAGTTGACAAAGAAATTTCAGTCGGGTTGTCTTTCTTCTCGTGGTCATTGGCCAGAAGGAGCAACGCTGTTAGCGACTGGAGTTGTTGGACGGAAAAACTCTAACTGAAATTCTTTGAACTCGTTCAAGTTTATCAATGTGGTACCTTTGATGAGGAACCCAGTTTTTGTCGGTTTTATAATCATATTTCAAGCTATCAGTTTACTTTCGGTGATAGCTTGTTGCATTTTGCTTTTTAGAAAGCTAATATTGAATTGCGCCGACCCCAAAAATACGGTTAATGTGCTCTCTCTATTTCAGGTTGTTAGTAACTGTGACGCCAATACACTGCACTGATGTGACGCGTTTGATTTCAGTGTTGGCTCTTCGGCATCAATATACAAAAAGTTATTTCGTAGTTATATTCCTTGAAATATTCTTTACTAGCAATAAGAATAAAATATAGCCTAAAAAGTACCCATGTGAAACGCCAGACTCCAATTGTAAGTGTGCGAGCGTTAATGATCAATCTCAATGAATTATCTTTTGTTATGCAAGTAAACTTGTACCCAGCTGATAATCTTAGAATCGATATCAAGCGTTTGCATTTTTTCAACATGTTTAACGCGACAGTTAATTTCAAAAAGGACTTGACAAATTAAGGCGATCACATCATTTTGCTTTTAAGAGTTGATGGCTGTGCGATGCTGTTATCCGTGCAGCACAGCTCATCGGACCAATATTGCAACAGGATGGTCCCATTCTGGTCCTTTGTATGGCCAACTTTGCCAATACAGTTTCAATGTTGGGCCAATTACTTGCGCTGCTTGGGTAATCGTCTCAGGAACGGTTACGCACCGGAAGATTATTATATCGAACTGGGACTTTCTCAAAACGTACTCGCTTTCCTATATCGCGTGCGTGTGTGATTGAACTGAGGAAAAACAGGAACGCGTTCGACCTTGTTCATTGACACTTGAAGGGCCACTGTCGCTGCCACATGCGAATAAAAAAGAGCTGAAAAAAGATAACTGAAAATAAATCAGTAAGACAGATATGCTTCGGAGCAGAAGACGCTCTGTCGACTTCGGTGCTTGTGAAATGGAAAAAAGAAGGCATATCCCAAAAAGAAAAAACGCGATGTTGACACCAGGGAGAGAAGAATTTATTGCATATGGCACGCGCTTCCGAAAACACAGGTGTGGAGCTGTTAAGGAGCCTCCTTGTTTATTCCGAGGCTTTTCAAGTTGAAGTGGCAGCTAAAATGACGTGAATGCATACAAGGCCATTGTTGAAAATTTTCGTACTGTGGCAGACTTACGTCGAAACATTCAAAAGCTTTACCTGGCTCTCCCTATTTAGAGAGATTTTGTAAGTCATTGCCTGCACTTGGATTAATAACTTTCCCAAATAAAAATTGGAAGTGGTTTAGCTCTGATTAACCCGGGAGTGATGCGACAGCTACAGCTGGTCGAGTGGAACCTGGTCACGTGACCAACCACGTGACGAACCACGTGATCAGCCACAGCGCAGTGCCGCCGGCAGCTGTTCCGCACCACGTGACCAACCACGTGACAGCGTGGCGGCGCCGCCACGCTGAAGGCTCGAAATCCTACCGTAATGTAGCTATCGCTACAAAACGAAATTTTCCCGCTTAAAGTAAAAGCAAGAAGATTAAGGATATTTTGCGCTTGAAACGGCTTCCGTATGACGCCGCTTTCTTTCCATCAGTTACGTTACCGTTCTTGGCGTGCCGTGAATATATGATGCCATCAAGCCGACAAGCACGTGCACGCCATCTCGGATAAATATGCTCGGGCACAGTGTATCGAGGACAATGGATAGACAAAATGCATATCAGTGAACATATTATTTCACTTCTGCACTCATCAGCACTGCAGCCCGGTTTCCGCCTCCGCAAGAGCCAGTGGATAATAAGGAAGCTATCGG
Organism: Amblyomma americanum; assembly: GCA_030143305.2. Lineage (NCBI taxonomy): Eukaryota > Metazoa > Arthropoda > Arachnida > Ixodida > Ixodidae > Amblyomma > Amblyomma americanum. The sequence goes on from JARKHS020012339.1 coordinate 41,945, forward strand.
TGGGGGGGTCGGTTTCACCTGGCACATCCTTGGGACTTTTGTCCCATATAGTGCATCCGTCTCAAGTTTCATGCATAACCCCCTCCCCCGCACATCATTACCGGCAACACGATCCTTTGGAGGGTTAATACATTGGGGCTCGTAATACAGGTAGTGCAAGTACCATCGCGATGGAAAGAAAAGCGAACTGCGCGCCTACGCACTCCACTGTTCGAATTTCTTTTCATCGTGCTTTTACCTGGATGGTAAGAAAAAGACGTTAGAGTAGTCCTAGATTGCATCACGGACGACTCTACCGTCTTATTGCTACCACAGAAGTAAAAGCGTGATAAAATGAAATACGAAAAACGGGGCGCCTAGGCTCCACGCTGTCCTTATCTCTTTTCGTCGCCCCTGTACATGATGTCCAGCCGCCCTGAGTTTTACAGACGCCCTCAATTACGCGCCGAGGGTTGCTAACCGCAGTAGTTCGCAATCTCGCACGCGTATACGCGTATCTAATTGCCCTCCTCTATTGTCAATGTTCGGATGACGTATGTGAAGCGTGGCTTTTCTTTTGTATGGATCCCCCCCCCCCTCATGGAAAAGCAAGCGCGGGGCGCTCCTTCGTTTTGTGCTGCTACCTCGTCACATACACGCGGAGTCAAGGTTGACGTCCAGCTTGGAATTTGCAAGCCAAGCCGCAGCTGCCCGCTTAGTGATCGTCATCGGTGTGTTAATCATGCGCGTTTCTTGCTAGCGGCAAGAATGTTACGTCACGTGCGTTTGGGCGCGACAGGTTGAAATCGCATTTCCGATGGCTCAAACTCTCCCCTTTAAGAACATAGAAAATTTTCTATTGTTTGTTATATCCGGTGTTGTTTTTTTCTCCATTCATTGAGTGTCGTACCAACGGCCCTGATGACGGAGTCATTCATCTCTGTCGCGACTGGTTGTACTTTCGCCTCTCGCCACGCGGGGCAAGAAGGCTCGTAAGGCGTTTATGTCGACACAGTATGAGTCCTGAAATATCTTTAAAGAAGGATATTTATATTTCTGTAATGATTTATCTTCCTTAACTGCATTTAGTAGGCTCTTCTCTTCAGGTGTCTCGTTTAATTGTTACGATACTCCAGTTTCACCTGCACTTAATGATTGCGTTTGCCAGGGTCGCCCACGGAGAATATCAGGTAGGAATAAATATAACCGCACGCAATTAGGCGCTCACGGCCCCCTCCAACGCAACGGTCCTTAGAATATTCTACCATAATGGCTTCGACCATATCATGTTTAGGAATTGTGACATGCCATTAGGGCATCTAGGATCCGAAGTTCTCTCATTACTCTTGCGCGCATTAAGTCAGCACAGGTCTGTTAATGGATAGCTTGCGCAAGAAAGCTTATCTTAAATTTTGTTTCATTTTTGAGCATCTAGCTTAATGATCTTCTAATGATACATCTGATATCTTTTGGAACGCTATGCTTTACTCGCGGCATTAAAGTACAAAAAGAACAATGCAAGAAAATCTATCTAACGGGACTGATTTCACATTTATGACCAGAGAGGAAACACGTTGCTGACATTCAGCAAAAGAGTGTGGTTGCACCTGATCCACTCGTCAGAAAAAAAAAGGATTATTTCTAGCAAGTTGTTAAAAATTCAAGGCATGAGCTTGCATGGAACCCCACACGCGTGGAAGAAGAACCGTTATTTCTTTATATATGTATTCCTTCTTGTACATCGGTCCACACACATCTAGAGCGTTAGAACAGTGTTCGGTGTGGTGTCTGGCCCGTCAGCTATATCTGACGGGCCAGATATAGCTATTACAGACATGAGGAGTGACATACTATACATGGCAATGTGCATGCCGGATAAGATGTTGTTTGGAGACCTAGGCCACGCGCAAGGGCAGCAAAACTACTTCCTGGTGTGCCGTTGGTGTGGTCTAGTCAAGTTTGTGGCCTACTGTCCATCATTTCGTCAGCATCGACGTTCAAGGGATTGAAATCATATTGTTATTTCATCTTCTTATAGAGTTTTATGTACCAACGTTGAATTATTGTAGAGGTAGCTACATTACGGTAGCATTTCGAGCTTTCAGCGTGGCGGCGGCGCCACCCTGCGGCTGCGTCGCCACGCTGGCATGTGGTTGGTCACGTGGTGTGGAGCAGCTGCCGGCGGCGCGGCGCCGTGGCTGATCACGTGGTTCGTCACGTGGTGGTCACGTGACCAAGTATTACTCGGCCAGTTGCAGCTATCGCGTCACTCCAGGTTTAACCAGAGCTAAACCACCGCCATTTTTTATTAATTTACTAGGTCTCAACACGACTTCTCCTCTAGAAATTTTTGTTTCTGTATCTATGACTTTCAGGAGGACTTTTCAAAGCCATCTCCCTTCAGGTCTAATTGCTGCCGCCGATTCCCTGTGTTTTGACTGTGCAGTCTCGTCCCACGCGGTGTGCTTCGCAATCCCCCTCGTTAGGGGCAGCACCAGTGACCCGAAGAAAATGACTATTGAAAGAGATTAAAAGCCATATCAATTTTTGCGACCAGTCTTAAGTCCAGGAGCCAAGGGCAGAGGCGACCAGTCTGCCTACTACAGCAGACATCGCTGCCTATCGAGAGTGACGCAGGTCAGGGGACCTCCCAGCAGTCAGGCGCAGCCTTGTCATGTGGATATTCCGGATGGATCAGCGTTACATTTGTCTTCTGCTCATGCCGTCCATTGCCAATGATGAGCATCACGTCTAATAAAGATGAAAATTAAGAATAAAATTAAGAATGTTTTTTTTTAATTCTCAACTTTCCTCGCAACCTATTGTAAACTATTGCAGCCACTGCTTAAACTCAATAATATTACTTTAGTTTTCTATATAACAATTTTAAGACCCAGCGCTGAATTTTGCTAATCATTATCACCATCACCGCCTGCAGCCCCAAAAGTATAGTGAAAAGCAGGAGCCTCTCTCATTGATCTCCAATTAAACCTGCCCTGAAATAGATACAATCATCGTATTCCTACATTCCCACTTTCATCTGCTCATGTCAGTCTCTGTCGCCGCCTTCTACGTTTGCCTTCACTCGAAATCGAGATTAAGCGCGTATGGGCTATCTCCTTCCCTCCCTGCATGCACTTCCCACGTCTATTTAGTCTTCTTGGTTACAACTTGAATGACATTAGCTCGAATTTCTTCTCGTAATATTATTCACCCAGATATTTTGCTCTCGAGGTCCGGCTCAACGATTACTGCTTGGCCTAAGTGGATGTACTCCCTCAGAACATCCTATTATTCGCTGGCTATCGCAAACATTTGTAGCTTTTCAGCATTTTAGCCTTGTAGCCTCTTGTTATTGAACATTACTTTAGGTTTCCTCGTAATCATTTTTGTGGTCACTAATGTGTTTCGCCCGTCTCGTTTTCGATTGGGCTTTGAAGTTTGAGTCCCGTGTGACCTCTGAAGACCGTGTAATCAGCAAATGAGTGATTACTAAGGCAATCTCCATTAACCATTATTCCTAACTCTTCCTAATCGAGACCCTGAATATATTTCCTGTAGACACGCGATGTTGACAGGAATATACATGAGAGAAGATATCGTGTATCTTTTCAGCACGGCCTTCCTGTTAGGTATTTTATCATGTTTCGCGTGGAGAATTAAGGTTGTTGTGCAGTTCCCGTAGATTTTTCTTCGCAAATTTACGTAAGCCCCTACCAATGTCGGGTAACACAATTCCTACATGACTTCCGATACTTCTATTCAACCAAAGCTTGGTGCACATGTTCACAACTGCTGCATTATGTACAGAAATTCCTTGAATGAGTCACTTTGTAGAGCAATGTCATTAGCAAATGTGAGGTTAGTAAGCTGATCGTGTCTAGCTTTTAGCCCCATCGCTTACAAGTGTAAGCCGATGAACACCAGTTGTATACTCACGGTCAGCAGTAACCAGTAGCATCACTCTGCTTGGCTACCTTTCTTAACTACATCATGACACACCACGTCGTACAATTCCTGAACCTCACCTGGTCCATTTTATTTTATATTGCTTCTAAGGCTGTCGATCTTCTGCTTTACCTAGGGAACACCTGCTTCATCGGAACCAATGCTTTTATTAATATTCCCCATTTCATATTCTTTCTGAGCTTCCTATTAGTATTCCCATACGGAATACTACTGACACAACCCTCCTTGTTTTCTTAATGAATATACATCCGTTTCTTCTCAATCAAAAGTTTCCTTCTTGCTGCTATGAGGCTGCATGCATTATTTATAGCTTCCTTAATCCTCTTCATAATTTACTTCCTCACAAGGCTTTTATTTCACACTTACTTTATTTATTTTTATTTACATTACCCTCAGTGCCAATGGCATTACAGAGGGGGAGTGGTAAATATAAAAAAAAACAGAGAAGATGCAGTTAGCTACAAAAATGTTAAATAGCATCTGAATATACAATGTTAACTACTGCTACGCGGAACTGCTCATAGTTTACAATGCCAGCAAATTCTGCGGGAAGGTGGTTCCAGTCAGGTGAGGTTCGTGGAAGGAATTATTGCAAGAAGCATTTCGTGTTGCATAACACAATTCCGACTTTGTGATTATATTCAATGCGGTGGTATACATAAATTGGCTGGGGATGAGGTGATCCCGTAGAGCGGACTGATGATACAGCTTGTTGAACAGGGCGATACGAAACACTCTTCTACGCGATGTCAGTGTTAGGGAGGAAGATATTAGACTTCATAGCGGTTATACTCGCTGTGCGGTGGCAGTTAGCAAGGATGAAACGTACATAGTTATTTTGCACTATCTCAAGATCATTAAGTTGTCATGAGCAGGGTTCCACACAGGTGTTGCATACGCGAGTTTAGATCGTATTAGTGTTTTAGAAAGCAATACTTTCAAATTCGAAGGAACATTAAGAAAGTTGCGACGTAAGTTGCCTAGCATGCGATTAGCATTTTTAATTATGTTCATGGTATAAAGAGACTAGTTAAGATTGGAAGTAATGCGGACGCCTAGGTATTTATATGATGGGACTGATTCCAACGAAATGTTAGCAATGTAGAAGTGAGGTGGGGCGGAAGTTTTTGTAGATACACTCATGACTTTGCATTTGTTAGTGTTTAGCTGCATCAACCAAACTTTGCACCAGTTCCCTACTTCTGTAGAGGTCTGACTGAAGTAGTGTAATGTCATTAGTGTTGGTGATTTACTCTAAAAATGTCGCAATGATAAGCGAATTCGGTGAATATGAAAGCTCACAAGAGAGGGAATATCAATAATGTAAATTAGAAACAGTAGGGGTCCAAGAACTGAAGCTTGTGGAACCCCGAAAGACACCTCGGTGAAACTGGAGCTATAACCGTTAACAGAAACAAATTGTGAGCGGTTAAGTAGAAAACATTCAATTCATTTCCATATGTTACAGTCAATATTTAGTTGTTTTAGTTTGTGAAGTAAAAGGTTTTGACATACCTTGTCGAAAGTCTTTGAAAAATCTATAAATATGCAGTCGGCTAGCGATAAAAGGTCTAGAATACGATCGATGGAATGCATGTGTAAACGATATTAAATGTCTTTCGCAAGAGTAAGATTTTCGAAAACCATGTTGAGCAGACGTTAAAAATGAGTTAGATTGAAGGAATTTACCAAGGTTCCTGAATATTAAATGTTCAAGCATTTTGCAACAAGTACTGGTAAGGGATACGGGACGATAATTACTAGAAGATTCTTTGCGGCCGAATTTGTAGAATGGAATCACCTTTCCGATTTTCAACTCAGTAGGTAGCGTTGATTGGTCAAGTGATTGCTGGAAAAGTTTGGTTAGTATAATAGAAGAATAAGCTGAAGTGCTTTTTGAGAACTGTGGGTTAATGCAGTCATAACCTGGAGCAGAATGAACACTGAGTTCATCAGTAAGCTTATCGACGCCAGAAGTAGCAAGAGCTATAGGTGCCATGGAAACATTGTTGAAGTGGTAAGGTGTAGGTATATGTACATCAGATATGGCTGTGAAGTTGTCAGTGAATGTGCAGTTTTGAATTGTGGCGCAAATGTCAGTAAGGAATGGGGTCGCTTGATGAGTCAGATAAGGCGATGCTATCATCAGAGGAAAGATTGATGACCCGCAAGGATTTTTTCAAATTGGTCGTTAACATAGAGCGCAGAAAATGTGAGTGGAAGTGCTTTTTAGCGTTTTTGAGTGCCTGAACATACGTGTTGGAAGCTGTTGTACACGAAGCCTATCGGTCACTAGTTGGCGAGAACTTTGTAATACGGTAGAGGCGTTTCTTTCTGTTAGATGAACGCTTAATGTGGTTATTGTACCAGGAGGCGTTTGAGTGGGTGGTTACAGTGCGTTGAGGAATGTATTGTCCTGTGAGTTGGGAGACTTTACCTGTGAACATGCTCCAAATAGTTTGAACACAGCGGTTATCAAATCTATCAAGGAAAACATCGATAAAAGAAGACAGTTCCTTACTTATCGCCTGAGAATATGCATTGTTGTACTGTCGGATAATTTTTTTTCTATTTGTATTCGAAGGGGCTAAGTTAATGTCAAACTGCATTAGCAAGTGGTCGCGCTGCCCGGCAGGTATGTAATAGGTGAGGCTATGTAAGATTGACTTGTCATGATTTAATCTAGTGTATTCGCAGCGCAGTGCTGTTATTCTATATAGTTGCTCGTGTGCTAAACTGCACTAGCGAGAATACTGAGCACACATCTAAAAATTCGCGACCTTGAGACGAAAACGGGGACATAAAAGCGGAGTCGGTATTCCAGGTTATGTTCGAAAAATTGAAATCACCAAATAAGAATAGCGGGGATGAAATAAAGCGTGTTGCGACGATATTAATAGCAGCAAACTTCATCACTAAACGTAGGCGGCGAAGAAGGTGGACGGTAGCATGAACCTTTTACTACTCTCAGGTGATTAAGAGTGAGCGCAGACCACACAACTTCTAGATTAGTATGGCCATGTATACATGATGATAGGATATCATTCGAAATAACGAGAAGCACTCCCCCTCCTCTCTACGTGCCCCAATCACCGTGGGAGAACGAGTAACGATGAGCACCGAAAAAGATATCAGTGTCGTGAACATGCGCAGTGAGGCAAGTGTCTGTAAACGTGATGATTTTGGCGGAACAAGTGTTGATAGCTGATGATAGAGAGTTATACTTTTTAAGAACGCTTCTGATGTCAGAAATAAAACTGATACCGAAGCTCTGAATGCCTGAAAACAACCCCTCTCACATGCCTAGGATGTGCTATCCGAGCTAGCTGCAGAGGCCGAACTGGCATGCGCACTGCGTGTATCAATGTTAATTGCGGTGTTTGTGTTTGAATCGTACATGTAACATTTCTTGTTCATAAATAACTTGTTGTAGCGCATCTTGTGGGTGGGGGAATCAGGTTGGCTTGTCGCAAAATCGAGAAGCTTTTTACGTGCCAGACGTGTTGCGACTGAATTATCTTCAGTAAGTGTGACATTGATTTCTTTCAGGCGCTTGGAGAGGATCAAGTCTTTCATTTTAAAAGTCACAAATTTCGCAATGACCGGACGACATTTGTCTGTACTGAAGGTTTCTAAACGGTGCGCGCGTTCAATAGCATGGGACGAAAGGAAGTCAGAAAGGCAGTCGGTAAGTATAGTAGTTAGTTTTTCCTCAGTGTCCTGCCAGGTTCCATCGACATCTGGAATGCCGTAGAAAATTAAGTTGTTACTCCGGGATCTGTAATCAAGCTCATCCTGCCGTGACTGTAATAACTTGACCTGCTTGGAAAGTTCATCTGTTTGAGTTCGAATGCTTGAAATTTCCTCGCTGGGCTCTTCTAGGTAGGTAGGAAAAACTTTATTGTAAATGCCGGCAACCGACGGTTTGACGCGTCGTGACGTTGGCCAAGCGTCGACCCGGGGTTATGCCCTCCTCTGCACTACCCCCGTTCGGCCCGTTTGTGGTGGGTCGTGAGGCTTGTGCTTTTCGAGCGCACCCCGGGCCTGCTGGACGGCCCGCTTCTACTTTTTTGCAGTTTTCCTCGAGCACCTGTAAACGGTTCTGAATTGCAGTGACTTTTGCTTCAATGGCTTTCTATTCGTTTTTGATCACTTCAACGTCGGCTGCTAATTCCGTCGGAGCTTTAGAGCTTTGCAGAGAATGAGTGTGAAAGTCCTTTAGCGACTTAAAAATAACTTTCATCTGTTGAGCGGGATTAGAGGGTAAAATTTCAATGTCTAGGAGCGAATCCGAGCGTTTGGTTGGGGGCCCAGGGTTGTTCTCCACATCACCCGCACTCCACATCACCCGCACGCAACAGCAAAAGGGCCATAGAAAAAAGTTCACAGAAAACCTCGCAAAACACTTGTGGACACAATAACAGCACTAAGCAGACATTACTACTTCTCTTAGCGTATAAAGGAAGATTTGTACACATCTGCATAGCAAAAGTGAAGCCGTTCAGTGCCAGATTGCTAGTACTGTCGCCGTGTTCACTGAAGCGCAAGTTTCCATGCTGGCTTCTGAAATACTTGGATGAGGATGATGTTTCTGTCGATCCGAAAGGTGGCTTGCAGGCGAGTTCTACCGGGCCGCGTGTGTCTAGGTAGGGCGTGAAAGCAACATGCGAAGAAAGCACCACGTCAGACGCGCAGGCGGGGTAGAAATCCACTGTTGGTGGTGTCGAAGAATGGCATATCAGGCCGCAGGAAGTGGCCGATAGCCACGGCAGAAAGAATGCAAGCAGGGCCTGCGTAGCAAAACTGAAGCGGTTCAGTGTCAGGTTGCAAGTACTGCCACCGTGTCCATTATTAGCGTCTACATTTAATTCGCATGTTATATCTCCCGGAATGGTTTCACATTTTCATGCTTGGGCATTTTAACATGATAGAGTTAAGGAGCTCGTGTGGGAGAAAACCCGGCGTTGTTGAGTGTGAGCAAAAAATCCACGAAGAATCCACAGTGAAGCAACCTTGACGGGCAAAGTAGGTGGCAGGTGGGCCACGTAACTCACGTGACCTTGGAACGTCGTCAATACCTGCCCGCCGAGCCAGGTGGCAGTTAAATTAGTGATTGGTTGAGAGAGGTTGCTGGGAAGAGCGACCTGGCTAGAGCAAGCCCCACTGGTGGCAAAACCTGCCAGCGCTGGGCAGTGCAGCATCGCTTAAGCGCTGCACCATTGGCCAGCAGTGGTATGAGGACTCCTAGGGTTCTATGAATGGTAAGTTGGGGATGACCAATCCCGTATATATGTGCATTAACCTAGGAGCGCTGCTACGTTATGCCCTCAAGGCGGAGCTGTAAGGGACACTGGGGACCACTGTATCGCATTTTTTTTTGTTAGCAAAACCCGGTAGTTCCACATTTCGGGACTTTGCCGCGGCTCCTCTGGCAGCGAAAGATGCATTTATTGCTAAAAAATTTGTATTCGAAGTTGAAAAACGTATTCACGCCGTTGTGCTTCACGACTCTTTGATGAAGAAATAGCTGAGAATGACGTAAACGTGAACTCCGTGATTGCTGGCGGTGACCGGAACAGCCTCACAGCAGCTCAAATTAAAATTACTGCCGGCCGGGCGTTGAAGGCCGCTATCAACCGTCGCTACCGCTGCTTCGTTTACATTTGCACTAGCGTTACGCTGGACGTTGGGAAAGAACTGCGGGCAGCGCTTCAGCGATGCATTTGAGGGATGAGGCAATAGCTCTGGCAGGATAGTCCAAGCGTGGAGGAGTCGGTAGCGTCAGCAGCATGCCGAGCCACTGATGCGGCAGCTGTCATCGCCGAGCCACTGTCAGGACTGATGAATGTAGACCGCCGAGTACGGACGTACCAAAATTCTGTAATAATAGTCCCCGTAGCACATGTTGTGGTAGTGTCTTGGAACGTTTATGAAGTGAATACGCCGAGCGGTGCGTTTGCTAACGTGGAGGTTCGTGCAACGTTAGCTAGCCAAGCGTGTTTACCTCGTCGTAAGCCCGTGCTTTGACACGAACATAGTCCGAGGAGCACTTAAAGGACCACTTGGATTTCTTCGGCTGCTCCGAACTTTTAAATCAAGGCACGTCAAAAAAAAAAAAAAACACGCGACATGCAGGGCGTGCAGCCGCAAAGCACAGAAGCACAGAGAAACTTAGCTGGGAACCCGCTGCGCCGTCAAGTATGGGTTTTTGTTTGGCTTTGACCATCAGGACGTCTTTTTTCCCGTCTTTCCCATGTAATAAAAGTGCACTAGGGGTTTCAAAAGCAAACGTATACGCTTCAATATCCAAACGCGTTACCTTCATCCACGTTTGTTAGCCTCGAAAATGAGGGAAGTCTTCGGCTATTTCGTCACTGCGCTTGTACTCGCGATACTGGTCTGTGGCGGCGATACCTCTATTTTAGTTCTCTTTTCTACCTTACAAGAACTTTGGTTTCAGTAAGAGTGGTCTTTTTTGGCTACGAGCTGGTATTCCATCGGTACAAGCCAACTTGAATTTCTCCGGAGTGTCCCTCTAGGTGTCGTTTCTTCATTTATAGTCGTTTCGAACCACATCTGTGTACGCCGCGATTATACGACACGCAGAATACGAGGCGCGGAGGATCACGTTTAAGGCTCTCTCCTGATTGGCTCAGAAGGTCTGTATGCATTCCATTGCGCTGTAAGAAACTTATGAGATCGGTTACATAGAGTGAATTGTATTAACACCTTACTCACTGCCGATTACACGTCCTCGTTGAACCTTTCGTCTATTTTGTCTGGATGAGCATACAGGAAAGGAGCGCATCGAACAACCACTCAAGAAGCGCACCTACCGGGCCTTAACTTGCATCTGAATTAATCTCATGCTAATTACTGCTTTCTTTTGCGTGTTCGAAATATTATCTTGATTGCGCAGCCCCGTGCAAACGCCTTGAGTGTCAGTAGCTCGGCGACAAAAGCGACGACGCTCACCACTGGGCCGGTATTATTTTTTTGTGTGAAACTTTACCCTTGATTTTCACACTAGTGCGCTATGATTGTTTTAAAAAGGCTGCGGGCGATAAAAACTAAACATCAATATAAGTCATACTCTACGAAATTGCAACCGTGCCCTTTCTTATTTATAATTCTAGTTTCCGCGTCACTCGGCCGTCTATTTATTTTCAGTACAGCCATGAAAACGGCAATGCGACAAAGCTGGCAGGGCTCGCAACGATAGCTAAGATCGGCATCGTAGGGACGAGTACTGGACAGGGTACAGGTTGATCTGGCAGTGGGACGCGATACTTGGCCCTTCAGAAGTCAGATCTGTCGGCTATTCATGGCTTTCTTATGATTGAACAACCATTTTAATACACTCATTATCTCCCTTTGGTTTTTATTCGTGTGCACTTGAGTTGTTAAGTCGCACTGATATCTTTATCGGCGTTTACCGAACCCCTGCTGGGTTAATGCTCATTTACGCGTTTCTTGTCATATAATGTTTGCGATATCCACATACACTATGTACTTAATGACCAGTTTTTGTTTTCAGCAATAACTTGCTACTAAATACATATAATCTATTCCCGAATATATACTCCCCACGCAGCAAGCCACGCTTTGCATTCTCGACATTATATTAACACCACACAAACAAGGCCAAAACCATGATCAAAATTTACACTTTTTCTGCCTTTTTTTTTCAGTTGGTGTCACTTTGCCATGAGCAATGTATTATAGCGCAGGATGTATTATGCCCCAGGCGGCTTAAATGATTGCATTGAATTGCTTATTTTGCAACTACTTGGTGGCAACTGCCCAGTCAATATGTCGAAGCTTACGGTATTAGCGGTCACGCAGTGTTATGCCTCCCTTCTTGGTGAAAGAGGGAAGATGCGAGTGTTGCTCCTTTAGGCGCTATTATAGCTGCCTATTCTCTTAATCTTGGGTGCTTGTTGATCAAAACGCAGGAAGCGCCCTCGCTTTCAATGCCCTGCACTTGGTGTGAAGTTCTGCCATGCAGCAGTGAAGGTACTTTCACTTTGGTGAAGTACTTAGGAGAGTGCTGCCCTGTAGTGCGTGGCGAGATTCGGCTACTACGGTGAGTGAAACTCTTTTGCGATGAGGCGTTTTTGGGCGTGTCTAATGCGCTTATTCTGGGACATTGCTTGGAGAATGTAGGTGTGCCGCAGGATAACGCAAAACTAGTCCTGAAGCCAAATTCTCGGGCCTAGATGGGTTTCGAGTTTAAGGCTGAGGCTTGGCCAGGTCCTTAGAAAGAATTCGCGGAGTGTGCCAGTTTTAACTACACTTTACTTGCCCTCATGAGCCTACTAACACATCCATGCGGCACATCCGTCAGTCCGCCGCGCACGCATAAAAGAAACTCTGAAGCCGGGGCTGCCGATTGGCCTAAAAAAAACTGCACTTTCATTTAACGAACGATGCGTTTTAGAATCTCTTCGTTTACTCCTCCATGGAAAAACCATCGCATCAGTTACCGAGGCGCTCTGCACATCGGTAATAATAAAATGATCGCGTGCAATTTTCACCCGCCTATTCTAAGCAAAACTGACGAGGCGACGCGTGTGCACTACTCAACGCATTGAAACCAATTGTATCACAATGAAGTAAACAAGTTTGCCTCGGCCGCTGCAAATAGGAGACTCCCTGCTCCGGTTATTCGTGCATATTTATACCTGGCAGCGAAAGGTCAGTTGCTGTAAAAAAAAAGACGCTTTTTTCTTCACTTATCCTCGCACGCTGTAAGCAGATAACATTTTCACACTCGTAAAATTACCTGCTTCTAAAAAACTGCATGCTTCTTATCTGTACATAGTTGAATAAAACGGGGGCACATTTGACTGTGGCGCCTTGGAAACACGGGATCAAAGCGCTGCTGACCTCTTGCTCATAAAAGTATCGTGACTGCTTTGCTCCAGCTTCTGCTCCAAAAAAAGTGCTATGAACAAATATAATACGGCAAAGCATAAAAAGGTGCTATAAAAGATAACTTACCAATAACATTTGGTGAGCCAACGATGTGATCAATAATGTTCCTTACAGCAGAAAATGGTTGCAGAGCACCTGAATCTCTCCTCGTAACTGTTTTACCGCTTCACATCGTAGCAGATAACTTGCCACTTAAATCATAAGTGCGCTCTAAATTCGCAAATGAAACCACCGTATGCCTGAACACAGCTTGATACCAAGGTTGGAAACTTATCAACGTTCCGACGCCTAGCTTTAAAAGCTGTTAGAAAAACAAAGCATAGATGAAAGGCTGCTCATATTATTTGCATTTGTTAACATAAACATCAGGAGGCGTACTGCTCAGCGTGGAAAACAGAAAAGTCACTCAAGTGCGCGCCCATTAGTTCAATTCAGCGTGAATAAGATATTTACAAGACTGTCAGTATAAAAATTTACTATTACTGCAGGATTTTAAAATAAGTATCGTCTATAAAGTTTTCGAATTTTCGTAATCTCGAAATTAGTAAACATTTTTGAATTGAGCCAGTTTGGCATCGGCACAACTTATATTTAGTATGTCATCCTTCTTGGGATTCAAACACTAATACTTCAAGCACGAAGCATGTTGACTTTATTTCCGTAGACTTTGCTACAGCATTCGATGAATGATCTTCCTAACAAATCCTTCGTGAACTAAACGAGCTAATCATTGATATTAATTTCCTCAAATAAATTTTCGTTTTCTTTCTAACCGCTTTGAATTTGTTACCGCTAATAGCTCTAAGTGTTCTTTACTGAAGAGCACTTCAGCACAGTGCATCGCCCGGTGTTGCTTACCAATTATACTATTACAGACCTCTCCTCTATCATGATGTGCAATATTTACCTTTTCGCCGACGTCTGCTGTGCCAGTTCTCGGTAAATAATGGAAATTTGGTAATGCCATAATCTCACCTTTTCACTACTCTAAGTTGATGTCAAACGCAGCTGATGACGCCAACATAAAAGTCACTTAATTTTTTGTGCTTTTGTTCTCAATTTGCACTTTCCGAAAGTACACTATCGTTTTGCAGCTTCCTTTTGTAACATACTGTACTGTATTGCTTTAAACAAGTATCTGTTTAAACTGTAATGTTTTAAACAAGTATATCTTAAATGGTTGTCTGCCAACTGTGCAAGTGCCGTCGTCAGACATTTCGCCTGTTTATCTTGCTCCCATTCCTTATCAGAAGAAAAAAAATTAAATCATCAACACACGAAAAACTATGCGTCTCCCAGGGCACCTAATACACTCGAGCTCCTACTGCTTCAATAACACTCAAGTAGAGCAATTTTAATCGCACAAGTAGATTTGTTAGCATTTAACCGTTGATCTAATCAGCTGCTTTTATCTTAAACGCATACAATAACTGACAATGTAAGTGAAGGCTATGCAATTTCTGCGTTGACATTAGTTGGCCCATTCCTCATCGAAAGTAATGCTATACACCAACTCGGTTGAAATTAAAACACACTATGGCAGTGTGCGATCCCTATCACGAAAAGCAAATGAAGAATAACTCATTACACTTTATGTTTCTAATGATAGAAGGAGAGAAAACACACAAAATATATGTCTACCATACATTCCAACCCCTTCGCTGCGTGGAGACATTTTATAATAAGTTTCTTTCAGAAACTTTGACTGCTTAGTCATCTCGTTTCTTAGAATGAGCCGCCGCGGTGGCTCAGTGGTTATGGCACTCGGCTGCTGACCCGACAGACGCGGGTTCGATCCCGGCTGCGGCGATCAAATTTCGATGGAGGCGAATTTCTAGAGGCCCGTGTACTGCGCGATGTCAGTGCACGTTAAAGAACCCCAGGTGGTCGAAATTTCCGCAACCGTTCACTACGGCGTTCCTCATAGCCTCAGTTGCTTGGGATGTTGAACCCCCATGAACTGAACCGTTTCTTAGCATGAATACGTACGCCATTGCATTGGTCTTCGCTATAAATTAAGCATCACATGATGGACAACATAAATTTTTCCTAATGCGGGCATACCTTGTACCGGACTATACAGGTATCTTCCCGCAAAGCATGGAATTAACGACAGCCTGTTGTGCGCAATGATTTATGTAACCTTATATAAATCCATGCAGATGGCGTTTCACATTTTTACAAAATGTTTCCCGTTATTAAATAGGCCAGCGCCACAACCAATGCCTGTAGTTCGTAACATTCGGGCGACCCAATCAGCCAGTTTATACGGCATTGTGTATCAAAGCAACGCCAAACGCTTAACTAGTCTACTGCGTCTCTGTAGTGCATGTGTCCTGCAAACGTAAAATACGCAAACAAATATCATCATAGTCAAGAAGTTGTGTACTTTGAAACTACAGTGCTATTTGAAAACCATATGGATTACATGAAAATCGACTCATTTTGTACTACCCAGAAAACTGCGTGAAAGAAAATACGATAGTAAAGAGCGATCTTTCGTGTCCTCTGTTCTGTCCTCGTCGTTGCTTAGGTGTTTCGCGCTAAAAGAGTCCTTTTCCACAACAAGGCTAGTTCCGCCGAATTACAGAAACGCTGACACACATATACAGCTTTCCATACCCTTACAGTAAGCAGTATATTTGCATGTAAGCAGTATATTTAAGTAGAACATTCCTTACTGTTTTCTGATTTAAAGACATCAATAAAAGCGTAAAAATAAAAAGCATGCCAGAAGAGTTCGCTCTTCTTTCACAGAAAAATGGTCTTTTTCAGATGATAGGCATGATTTTAAGTCGTATTTCACGGCGCCCTAGTTTTGTTTGTTACCTGGTCATTCAAATAGTTCCACGTGCTGGCTTCACTTTTAAGAATATTTTTTTTGTGCAAGAAACAATACTGAAAGTCCTTTATCGCTTCTGCTGCGAGCTTTTACGAACGTCAGCGCCGATGATTAGTGGGTGCAGTTGTGACAGCCATCAAAAAAATACACACGTACATTATAAATGCGTTATTATCTTCTATTTGTTTTTTCTGAACATGAAACTAAGAATAAAAAAGGTGACTTCTAAAGTCTTACAATCTGTTAAAAAAAATCCCCGTGAGAAACACTGTTTTATTTGTGGCTTACAGCTATCTAGCGCACCAACGCGACTCGAGGTATGAGGGACGCCGTAGTGAAGAGCTCCAGAAATTTAAGCCACCTGGTGTTCTTTTACTTGCACTAACATCGTACAGTACACGGGTCTCTAGAATTGTGCCTCGATCGAAATTCTAACGCCGCGGCTAGGATCGAACCCACCTCTTTCGGCTCAGCAGCCGACCGCCATAACCACTCAGTCTCCGCAACGGCTGAGAAACACTGAAAGAAAACTACTGGTTGTCTGTAGACAGACACTAATAAAAGCGTGGCTATTTGGGCGTTTGTTGGTGCATGATCATAGAAAGAGAATATAGCTCAGAGTAGAACAGGTCCTGTTCTACTCGGCGCTATATTATGTTGGTATGAACTAATAACAGTTGTTTCGCGTAGGTTTGATATCGTTAAGTATGAGACCATAAAACGCGGAATCTAGCTGGCATGACACTTTTTAATATGTAAAATATGCCAACGTGTCTAGTTGCTGCAAACTTCTGACCAAATAGAAGGACAGGCTGGAGCGCTTTTCTCTAG
This sequence comes from Amblyomma americanum, assembly GCA_030143305.2. NCBI lineage: Eukaryota > Metazoa > Arthropoda > Arachnida > Ixodida > Ixodidae > Amblyomma > Amblyomma americanum. The sequence continues at coordinate 58,503 of JARKHS020012339.1, forward strand.
CTGTCAGCGACGAAAGCCGACATCACATATTTAAGGATGACAATGCGCGGAGTGAAGGAGATAATAAAACTGATTATGCAGTTCCAGCCAGAAGTGAAAAGAAGGACGAATGAAAATACGACACGGACGCTATCACTGTTGCAGACCCGTATACCGAAGGTATACAAAAGGCCTTTCATCCTTCACTTTACCCATCTGGCCAATCGATACGGAAGCGTGTCTCCAACCCCAGCCAAAATGTCACATATTCTATGACGGGAAAAAATTCGATCAGTATGCGACAGAGCATATCAAAGAAAGAAGTAAGCAAAAAATCGCATGAAAGTCGATCAGAGCACAAAGTAGACGGCTCACTCTCAGGCCTGAAAACTCAATCTCTCACGCAACTTCGAGTTGCGAACAAAGCAGATCGCATGGTTGCACAAAAGGAAATAATAAAGAAGCGTCGCTGCATTCCAACCTTCGCCGCAGCCGGGCGTCTGCCATGGGTTCTGTCTGGGCTTACGCTTGTAAACGCTCAAGGCGATTTCTTTTTACTGCCATGTTTCAGCCAGTAGATTTGTCTCCCTTCAGATTTCGGCAAGCCCACAATATTGCTGTGTAGGTCTCAGCAGATTTGGGATTGCCATCGGAAGGCACCTGGCCGGATCCCGGCGTGTCAGGTCTGTTTTTATCGCGTACTCCGGAGTTTTTGCAAGG